>JAIGNY010000202.1:67500-80000 GCA_020152595.1 Chiridota heheva
TAATAATAATAATAATAATAATAATAATAATAATAATAATAATAATAATAATAATAATAATAATAATAATAATAATAATAATAATAATAATAATAATAATAATAATAATAATAATAATAATAATAATAATAATAATGATAATATTAATAACAACAACAACAATCATTATGATCATCAAGATCATAATGATTATTATCATGATCATGATCACCATCATCATCATGATCATGATCATCATGATCATGATCATCATCATGATGGTTATGATCATGATCATCATTATGATGATTATGATCATGATCATCATTATGATGATTATGATCATGATCATCATTATGGTGATTATGATCATGATCATCATCATCATCATCATCACCATCACCACCACCATTGCCACCCCCGTCCTCCCTTGCAAAATCAAAGGGAAGCTCATGTTCCCATTGTGTAGGACATGTGCGGAAACAGGCACCCAGTACGGTGAGTACTATGTTGGTCACCCTGAAGTGATACATCCCAAAAACACCAATTAGGTAGAAGAATATTTTGGTTTGATATGTTGCACTACCTTACCACCCACAGATCTGTACCACCCCGTCCTCCCTTGCAAAATCGAAGGGAAGCTCATGTTCCCATTATGTAGGACATGTGCTGAAACAGGCACAAAGAAATGCACGCATAAGGAATCTGAACGAGCTTTATCGGGTACTTATGTATCCCTGGAAGATAAAAAAAAAAGCGATAGAAATGAGATACAGAGTCATCAAAATTAAACGAGGTTTATCATTTCAACGAAACTTCTAAATTTAAATTGGCCGATTCGGAAGGGTTCGGTGCACAGCCAGGGCTTTTCACAGAATACATCAACATGTTTCCCAAGATGAAACAGGGGCAAGCGAGTGGCTACGTGGGTGTGATACGGAAGCCGAATGAACGACTTACATGTACTATTATGAAGAGAGGGAGGTGATACGGTTGGACTATGATAAGGTGTGTTTCATCCGGGGCAGACGCGCATTGGCTAAGCTCATGTTGAATTCATTCTGGGGCAAATTTGGTCAGAAGATGACTCTGCCGTCAACTGAATCATGGGTAGACAGTGCCAATTTTTTCAAACTCTTGACGGATAAAACCATCCGCCATTAATTTTATTGATTTTATCCGAGAGCCTGCCGTGTTAATCCAGGACGAGCAAATATTGATGTGAACGCTGCAACGAATGTGTTTGTGGCTGTATTTACGACAGCTCAAGCGCGTTTGGAATTGTGCATGTATTTAGAAGCACTGGAGAATGACACAGACACGGATAGTATCTTCTACGTGAGTAACAGGCAAACGACCTCCAATTGGGTGACGTTTTTGGTGATTAAATTAGATTGTCAATTTTTGTTTTGATAATTGAATGAATTGGCATTATAACAGCCACGTATTAATCACGGGTTAGTACTTTATATCAATTAGTGTGTATTATCATTCATGTTTATTAATGTTTGCTTCTTAATGTTTGCTTTCATGAATGCTTATGTCGATATGAATTATTATTGACACTATGAATTATTATTGACATTATGAATTAATCATTCAGTGCCTCTGCCCTGCGAATAGTTTGCTTTTTGAGTTTTTAAGAAAAAACTCGCCAATAAACTCATTCATGATTTCAGCGGCTTTTGTGATTCAATTTACATCAAACCTCTAAGTGTTTCTTTCTTGCTAGTATATTTGTTCATCTGCAGTGGACCACCAGCTTTAGCCCTCCCCTCCTCTCTCCATCCTACAGTTCTCGCCCAGTGCACGGTATCTACCGTCATCCTCTTCTGTATTGGTGGGTGTTTGTACACCGTTTTTTTCTCGAAATTCGAACGTGTTGCCTGGAGCGAATATTCTGCCCACATGGGCTTGTGCAGTTATCTTATATATGATGCCCGCATGGGCAGACCCATATGCTGCCCAATGGACATGCCCGGGTTCTTCCCATATAAGATCTACATGGGCCGACCCATATTTTGCCCACATGGTATTTCCCAGGTTTCTGTTTATATATTGTCTATATGGGACAGCCCATATGCCGCCCACAGGGATTATCCAGGGTTTGTTTTACCATACGTTGCCCACATGGATATACATGGCTTGCCCAGGTTTCCCCATGTGCTACCCACATCGGTCAGCCCATATGCAACCCACATGAGCTTGCTCAGGTTTTCCACATATGTTTCCCACATGGGTCACCCCTTCTGTAGCCTACATGGGGCTACCCAGATGTTTTTCTCCATATGTTGACCATATGGGCCAGCTATGCCGCCCACATGGAATTACCCAGGGTTTTTTTCTCTCCATATGTTGCTCACATGGGCCAGTCCATATACCACCCATATGGGCTTACCCAGGTTTCCCCCATATGTTACCTACATGGGTCAGCCCATATGCAGCCTGAGTCCACATGAGCTTGCCCAGGTTTTCTCCATATGTTGCCTAGGTTGGTCATCCCTTATGCAGCCCATATGGATTTGCCCAAGTTTTCCCATATGTTGCACACATGGTTCATCTCTCATGCAGCTCACATGGGCTTTTCCAGGTTATCCCATGTGTTACCTACATGGTTCATCCCATATGCAATCCATATGAGCTTGCCCAGGTATTCCCTATATATTTCCCACATGTGTCATCCCTCATGCAACATACATGGGCTTACCTATATTTTCCCAATTCCCACATGGGAAAGCCGAAGTAGGTCCCATACGGGTTAACCCATATGGGCCCTGTATGGGATCAATATGACTTGCACCATGCCCAAATGGCCCAGTTTTTTTCTCCATATGGACCCCACGTAAACATGCTACCTTGGTCAATGCTTAGCTTTTGTGTTAATATTTTAAAATTAGGCTAGGTTGTCCTATGCTTTCACTGTAGTAATTTGTTGCAGTGATAATGCACTTTGCTAAAAGAAACTCAATGATTAGTGTAATCAAATTTCAGGTTCAGTACAACATTTGAAAAATGCATTGTTTTCGTCTTGTTGTGATTGAATGATAGACTGGTGTTGCCGTAATATAAAACATAATGATTATCAGGAAAATCTTCTTCCAATAATTGAAAAATCCAAACTAAAGTGTATATTTATATGTCAATGGTTCCTTTAAAAGATATTTGTAATGGACAGCTTCTATTTTCAAAATGGATTTATATTGTCAATATGGACTGGAATAAAGCCTTTACATTACCATTATACTTTTGGTACTTAAAACACTCTGTACCAGAATATCAAACACAAATTTTACAAGCTATTCTGGTACAGACTTTTTTTTTTTAACTACTAAACAAGGGGTATAATGACAATGTGAAGGCTTTATTCCAGTCCATCTTGACAATAGAAATCAATTTGGAATTATAAGCTGTTCATAAATTATTCTATATATTGCATATTAATGGGCATACTATTGTTGCAAATTGAAGTTGTTAACAACTGAAGTTGGTGAATCAGACGCTTTTGAAGGTGGTACTTAAAATGAAAGGAAAAAAGTACTAACGTTTTCGTTTAATTTATCATTTTACCTATTCTATGATTGGATTGTTTTACAACGGGGAGAGCTTTAATGATATCTTCTTTTCTAATCGGATTTGAGAAAGGTTCTCTCTTAATGAAATTTGATATAAAGTGTGAGCGTTTCAAACAGATCTTAGCCGAACGCAATTACTTTTTAACTGCTTGGGGAACGTTTCCTTTGTCACCAAACAATCAGCTGCAATTTCTAGAGGAAAAGTTGTAGGCAACAATGCGCGCGCTAATAACCTTCATGTAAAACGCACGTATGATTAGCGTTTAATATCCATTTTCCATACTGTTGTTCCCATACTTTGCGTAAATTGTACGAACGACTAAGAATCGTTTCTGCTATGTGTCCGGAAATAGAGGATTCAGATTTGAAAAAGGTCTATGGCTTCATGTGATATAGAAATAGGTAGTCAGTCATTCAAATTTACCATAATCCTCTGAAGTGGAAAACTTTGATCTCTACCTGATAAAATCCTAAGGATAAAATATTACCATAGCACCTTGGAAAACATCTTGATATGCATTAGTAGGTTGGAGAAATTGTTTCATAGTCAGAAAAATTGGTATAAGGAAAATAGTTATACAGAAGCGATATTGATGAACTTTGTCACCTATTGTCAGTTTTTTTACATTTAGGATAGAAAAGGGGCACGAGGATTTGCTATTTTCATTTTGATATTTTGAATTGATTTTTCGTATTGGATTTCGTCAATGGATTTTGATGAACAAATATTTGTATATCCTTTTAAAGAGCATCCTGTCAGCATACCCGTAATACATTGCTTTTATGAATTACATTTAATGATTCCTTATTGATTACAAATTCCACTAAACTTCATCAGGGTCTGGAAAATATGCGCAAATTTTTCACTAAAATATGCAAATAATGCATAGCGAACTTTCAGCTCTGCTACATGTAGGCAAAACAAATTATCGAGATGTGAATCAGTAATTCATTTGCAAGTCCTTAAAGGAAAGGTATCGTTCCATAAATAAATTCAGAAGTGAACGCCTCCGAGCTGTGAACGTCTCTTCCGATTTTCAATTTTCCTTATTGATTGCAAGAAATCTGTGATGATATCGATAACACATTTAGGCTCCTATGTTCCGTGCGGCGAATAAGTGATAGATAACATCGCAGATTTCTCGCGATTAATAAGGGAAATTAAAAACCAGAAGTGACGTTACCAGCACCGCGGCGTTCTCTTCTGAATGTATTTATGGAACGAAACCTTTCCTTTAAAATTTGTATGAAGTATAGCTAAGCTTACGCTTAACTGAGCTTTAAAGATATGAAAGCAGTCTGTTGATGCAAATATAGATTTCTATTTTCATATATGTATTTAGCTGACCATAAAAGAATAAAAACGCAGCTTCTCTCAATTTTATCAAAAAAAATTCTCTCTCTCTCTCCCTCTTTATTATTCATTACTAAAGTTTTGCTGTATTTCTTAGAAAACTAAATTACCCCTATAAATGTATTTCTCTTTCTCGAAAGGCGCAGCACAAAAATGTTATCGGCACGAATAAATTGCACTTAGATTTTGCAAAAAGTGCGCTCTAAGAATATGTAACGAATGTGTAAAGGACACTTGCAAGCAGCACGGGAATAATGCCGCAACGGACAATAAGCAGAAGACAGAAGAACGTGAGAAATTGAGCATGGAGAAGATTCTTATTTTTGAGAACCCACTCATACAAATGAAATTCGCATTTAAGACACTATCATGGAACAAAGTCTATAAACATTCCTTCTTGGAAAGTGCACAACGTAATATTGATCATCATATCGAGAAAGAAAGAACTTCATGCGTGGAGGAAATTAACCAACGGTTGGTTGAAAGCAAGAAAAAACGCTTTGGATGTAATAACTACTAACCACCCAAAAATTGACAGCAACATTAGACGCATTAAAAGGAAAAATCACAAATTGCAACGGGAAGAAGTGCTTAAAAGCTCTCAGACGACGAACAGGTAAACAGGGATATAACTCAAATTCAAAAATACTTTTCACCCATTTACATTAAATCTGTTCCGAACAGTGAAACCTTTTCAAAAGTATGTCAGGGTAACATAATTGGCGTTAACCTGCATTCCAAATCTTGTATTCAAATAATAGATGGGCGAATAGAATATGATAAGATTTGGGTGAGTAACGTAGATCGTGATAATTCCCATTAGACGTATTTCACGTACAGTATAAATCGTGATAATTCCCATCAGACGCATTTCACGTACAGTATAGATCGTGATAATTCCCATTAGACGTATTTCACGTACAGTATAGATAGTGATAATTCCCATTAGACGTATTTCACGTACAGTATAGCGTGGGAGGGCGATGAAGCAGATTCCAGTGGCCATGTCACCAATTGATTACTGGTTTGATAAAAAGTCACATATTTTGCTTGGTGTGAATCGTACAGTGTTCATTCTGCAATTGCATTGGAATGGTGAGGTGCACACTTCATTGCCTGAAGAGACGTCACACAATCTACAAGCACCATCTTCTTCATGTATATCTCCACATGTGCACATGGCAGTAGAAGCAGCAGGATATCTCCACATGTGCACATGGCAGTAGAAGCAGCAGGATATCTCCACATGTGCACATGGCAGTAGAAGCAGCAGGATATCTCCACATGTGCACATGGCAGTAGAAGCAGCAGGATATATCCACATGTGCACATGGCAGTAGAAGCAGCAGGATATCTCCACATGTGCACATGGCAGTAGAAGCAGCAGGATATCTCCACATGTGCACATGGCAGTAGAAGCAGCAGGATATCTCCACATGTGCACATGGCAGTAGAAGCAGCAGGAAACAAGAGTTCATTGTTGCATTCAGTACATCCACTGTCATTCACCGATACAGCATAAAGTGTGAACTCATGGGCAAGGTGGATTGAGGTGAAGTGCACTTCTCTACCGCACGCATTGCTTGCGTTGATAATACTTTGGCAGCTATAGATATAAAGCGTAATAACATAATCTTAATAAAATACAATAATACAGGTGTACATCACACAGGATTAATATCCCGTCCTAAAAGTTTGCTACCAAAGAGCATACTATGGAGCGGTATAAAGTGGCTGGTGCTTTGGATTAATCCACGTAATGGTAACTGGCAGCTGGAATATTTGGACAACACAGGAAGGAACACAATAAGGTGCACCACTGATCATAATGACAATGAAGCTCCACTGAACATTAAGAGGTGCCAATATGACTTTATTTTCATATTTATGAATGAAAATCATAGAATTAATAATATAGTATGATTTGCTCTGTGTATCCTGCATAGGCCTGTATAGGCTTATTTCAGTATTTTTATGACTATAATCCCTCGTACATTAACATAACTGTTACATTTTAATTGATGAATATATTTTGTATAAAACTGATGATTATCAAAACAACCATTTAACCTGAAGTTAATTTTAAAAGGACTTATTGTTTTTCCGCTATATTGATTGTTGAGATTTATTACCATTCTTTATGACTTGTCGCAATGTGAATGAATCTAATTTGTTAATGAAAGTAATCATGTAGTATTTGAGCAAAAAAGAAAATAAATTAGTTAATGAAACCTGCAATTTCCATACTTGGTCGGTTTAATTATTATTTATGAATTATAATTATATAAATGAACATGGATAGCCATAGCTTTGGGTCACCGATATCGGTAGATGCACTTGGCAACGCCTCGTGCATCCCTCAATACGGTGCCCCAGCTTCTATGGTTAATCCGTGACAACGAACGATGAATAATGGGTTAACCCCTAAATAACGTATACATAAAATACACATTTCAATAAAAATTGTAAGAAATGACCTCTCTCTGTCGATTCAAGGTTTAGAAGAGACACACATTGTGAGCAGTTGGGTCACATTCATTCATCGTGAATGTTCCACAAATGTTTGAATCAAAACCTTCTTCCGTTAGTGTTGCTAATTTAAGATGAGAAAAATATTTTAGTATATAATTATAATGAAAAACGTAAATTATTTCCCTACATTAGTTGTAGTGAAATAGAATATTGTTAATAAACTTTTCTCTACAAGTTCGTTATTTTCTTCCTCTGCGTTTCTTACCGTTTTTATCTCTTCTTCTGTGCAATCATACAATCTATTTACGTATTTAGTTGCAACCTTGTTACATTGATTACTATTTAAGAGTCTACAATGATATCATTTTTTAAAAGTGAGTTTAAAGCAACGTTTACCTTCTACATGTCTAGGCCATTTGTATAATTATACAAATCGTTCAAAAATACCTAAACGGGTCACAAGTTAGTCGTTTTAGTTGTTGTCAAGCAAAAAAAGTGCATTTGAGTGGACTTTTGAACATAATAGCAATTCCCTTCAAATGTAAAGAAATATAGTCCCACTTATTATATCGAAAGGGCAACGATACGTAGAATATATATCTGCCGATATGTAATTTATAAACTAAAATGTTTCATAGGCGCAGAAAAGCTTTTTAAATGGAAAGACAGGGAGTAAATATCCAGTGGCTGAACCCACTTTATACGATAAAAGATAAAAACTTGAAATGACATTCCGCAATTTGTTTTTGGTTGAGTTAAATTCATCATTGTTTTTTTTATGTGTGCATCCCTTCCATTCCATCCTCCCCAATAAAGTGGTACAATGAGGTCGGGAAATGGGAAATATCACTCAACAATGTGTAGGAAACCATTTTCGTGTTTCTTAATTTCTTGATGGAATTTTTGGAACTGAACATTTGGGACTGAACAATTGGAAGCATTTTGTTTTAATTAAAATGGTTTATTGTAGCATATACTTATCAACACGCTTAATTAACCTTAAGTTGTTAGACAGGTTCGGTAGTAATCATATTAACACGCATTCATATTTTCTGATCGGCTTATTGTCATAAAGAGGCTGCCATAGCTATTGAGTTTTAAATTACACACCATACAGTGCAAAATGTACTGCCGAAATCAAGTTGAAGTAGGTGACTATTTTATATTTACATTAAATATATAAATTCAAATCTGAAGAAGTTTCAATAATTTATTGGATAACATATTTGAAGTAAAATGAACAGTTCTAAATTTGATATTTTGCATCTTTCTTACGGCACTTATGATTTTCTAGTTGTACACTACCGATGGGTTTCCGTTATTGGGAGAGTTAAGAGATTATTAATCTTTTGTGTAGTAAAGCGACTTATTCTGTATTTTTCATTAGCATTGAAATATTGGTGTTTTCTTCCTTTTCTATGGAGTATTTTAATATTTATGTTTATAAACGCTCTCTTTCACAACATTGGTCTAGACTTACCTATATTTTATTATTAGTTGTGTTGTATTGATTGTCGCCCAGCTATTATACTTTTGTTCTTATTTAAATGGTTTGAAAAGAGCGTAATGAATCACACTATTTTCAGAAGTTTAATACTCGTTTGAAATAATTGTATGCATGTCAACTACTTTCAGCGTGACAAATGCCTACCAAAACGTGTTGCTCGGGAAAATATTACAAAAGATTCATTTTATGCACTGAGTATAGCGAAAATTATATTTCATCTCGTAGACATGTTGTGTTGTTCAATTCCTCGACAGCATTTTGTGTGTGGGTTTGAAAGATACTTGTGATCACATCTTGGCATCAAACAATTTTAATTATAGTACTAAGTAATAATCAATAACTGTTTAATTCTTCAGCTCATTTCTACAAATTTAAATTTTCCACCAAGATAAATTTTGGAGCCACTCCAAATATATCAACAAAATATGTGTATGTGACGTCACACGCCCTCAGCTGGGTATCCCTTGGGGAACCGGAAATAAGTTTTCATAAATTGTGCACTGTACACGAATTACGGTCATTGACGATGTGAAAAGTTGACAGACACGTTCATTAATCTAAAATCTAAAATATTTTAAACGCAAAATAACCAAAAATGAATGTTTTTCATAGTAAGCAATGTTCAGTTTTAATATGAAAGATGTCAACACGTGGAGGCAAATCCAAGAGCATATTTTCCTGTGCGTTTACTATTCCTTGACCAGTGATTGGATGATTTTCTGCACCGTGCGCCGGTGCACATATTCCATAGAGTGAGGTAAGCGTTTTTGACCTCTTCATAAAATCCCATTTATATCAATTTTCAAGAGATGTTTGAAGGATATTAAATGTCTTTTCAAAGAAATGGGTTTCAGCTGTCTTCCAAATCATGAATAATTTTGCATCAATTATGTGACACTCAATTCAAAGTGGTTGATGCAGTATTAGTTTATTAATTGCGCACACATATGATGAAAAGGAATCTATATTTAAGCTACACTGTTTTGATGTCATGTGCAAGGTGTTTAAGTTTTCGATCAATGTTATCTAGGGTTAGATGAATATGCTGCACTACAAGCTCACCATCCTTGACGGCACCGGAATAGGTAGCTTTGAAAGACCAAATTAAAATGGCACAAATGATTCTATAATCGTATTGCAAGGTATTAGCATTATTTTGTGAAGACATTCCATTTCAATATCTGCCCTTTATACACGGCTTAATTCTTGTTTCGTGGCCTACGACATTTAATCCATAGTATATGAGGGATAAGGTGACACAATGACCGAATTTCGTTTGTATGTATGATTGCGCCTAATTGGAGTATAAATGATTACATATTGCAAAAAAGACCCGCAATATTTGGAAAAGAATGGTGCTCTACCTGTCTACCTGCCAGTGCTATAGGCCTACAAAATACGTGTTGTGGAAAAACCGGTAGATCTTGAAATGTGAAAAAACAAGACGACTAACATTTACCTGTTTACGTAATGATGTGCATTAGTTGAATTATACACTTGGGACTCAAACAAAATGGGAATTGCAACTGGTCAGAAAAGTTAGAAAAGGTCATAACTTCAACTTCACCAGAGAAAAATCAGTCCTGTAAGGAAAAATATATCAAAGTGCGCCTCATTAAAGGAATGCAAACATCTCATTTGCTTCTCCGAAATATGGCTTATTGCTTTTCGATAAGTTCATTAGTAACTGAAAAGTAGCTTCTCTGATACATAGTTAAATAACACATCAACATGCGACGCACATTATCATTATATTTCCAACGTCCCCTGTCGGCCAAAGACCGACCTTAGTCGGGCAGGGATGCGAAGTGTTACGGTCAGGTGTACTGTTTAAATCAGTGATTTACCAGAATCATGCCCGACTCGGTATAATATGCCCTCCCGACTCGGCATGATGCCTACACCAAGATTCCTTGGCAACGATCTTAGTCGGGCAGAGATGTGAAATGTCGGATATAGGATTTAAATCAATATATGACATCTGAATCAAGGCCAACTCAGTTAGATGTAACAAGCATGGCTTCCCGACCAGACATGATGTACATAACATGATTTTCGGGTCACTAATATAATCGGGTAATGGTGGGAAATGTTAAATGCAGTGGCGTGGCCAGTCTCCAACAGTCCGGGAAAAACACAATAAATAGATACTCAAATAACCCTAAAAATAAGAGAAATTGTCACGTAACGTGGCTCGAACATGCACTACGGTTTACATTTACCAATCTGGATTATTTGAACTTTAATCTTAATGTCAACGTCCAATAAGTGGGGAATCTGTCCAATAACATTTTGCTCAAACTTTCTCCATTTTCAGGGGAACATTCTCCTCTACCTGTTTAGAAATGGTAATCCAAATGTTTATCATAGTCGATTTGAACGTTATAACTTTTCCCATGTATGAGTCTTGATTTAGAACCATTCAGGGCATCAAAAACAAGAAATCTTCAGCGTAATTGGGGCTTCTCTCTAGACCCAAGCAGGGCTCAGCCCAGACCGCACAAGTTTTCTCGAACTTACCCAATCTTCCGAGGAAATTTCATATTTGCCCGTTTAGAAAGCTTATCTTAGTAGATTTTATTGTTATAATTTTCCTTTTAATCAATTGATTTTTCAAACGTTGTATCTAATTTTAACCCATTTTGTGGCATCCAAAGGAAAAATTCATCAAGACTTCCGAAGGAGTTTTCCCTTCCTGGCTATACCCCTGGACCACACTGTGGCTCTACTCAATACGTTTACATAGCTGCCTTTGGCGACAATAACATTATTGCGAACATTTTAGTGCGTCTATTTTCTCACGTCAACTACTGTGTACCACGTCCCGTGCCAAAAACTCTGGTTAAGTTTACTGCTCTATTTAATGTGTTTATTCACATATTCATTGCGTTTTTGTGATGATTTTGAGTCGAAGAAAACGTTACCGCCCCTTTCGAGTCGGGCAAAAAAGGTTACCACTCCCTTGGGCCAGTAAGGCCATAGTAAATAGTGTGTGGAAGTGTGGAATCAATGGGAACATGGAATACATGCGTGCCAGAATAGAGGAAAACTGTTTGGCAAATCAAATTCAGGTGTTTATTGTAGGCCACTTAGACTAAAGCGCATTGGTTACTCCGCCCAAGCTCTACATCGTATTGTAGAAAATTCGATTCATCCGTTAAAGATTGCCGTATTTATATCCTTATTTGATGGTTCGACGCCTACCGACAAAAGCCTACATTTGATTGTTTGAATAGCAAAATACTGTGCGGGGAAAAGAAAGGTTTGTGTGAACACAAGCAAGATTGAATATTGAATATAATATGGTGAGAGAAAAATCATATGCCCTCTTCGGGATTTGAACCCGAGAACCGCAACTACCGTGCGGATGCTCTACCACTGAGGACAACAGTACCCATTCGAATTGTTTCCTTAGGCATCATTTTCTCTCCGTGCTGCACAAGTACAGCTGCGTGATTATATACAGAGATGGTGTGAAATGTATGGAATGAAGTTCTCTACTGGAAAAGTTGAATATTGAATATGAGATGGTGAGAGAAAAATCATATGCCCTCACCGGGATTCGAACCCGACAACCCCGACTACCGTTCGGCTGTTCTACCACTGAGGCTAAGTG
>JAIGNY010000202.1:82500-140000 GCA_020152595.1 Chiridota heheva
AGTGAGGACATATTTTTAGGGGTTCCCCAAAAACTCAAATGCCTATCTAGCACGCAACGGTATACCAATTTTCAGCATTCACGTCATCTGTGGGCTATGGAAACATAACAAGTATTAATCTGTTGTGGATGATATATCTTTGAAATTTGCAGAAACGAGCGCCTTCACTTCCAGTCAAGTGTTGCTTTAAAAAAACACAGTAAAATTGCCCTTTTTGAACAGATCTTGAAATGTTTTTAAAGTAAATAACGCTGTCATTACATGTTTATAACCCTTTAAATCCTTTTTTAAATGGCTAACTCTGTTATAAAAAGTAATTATCATAATCATGTATATGATTGAGACTGTACAATAGGAAATACATTTGTTTGTTCTATTGTCCTCAATCATATAAAAGATTATGAAAATTCATGGGAATAATCCTGTATAGAGTTAAACTCTCTATACAATCCACCCACTGAGGAGTTTCTTATGGTATTGGTCAAGGCTAGTACTTTAGTGCAAATGCTCAATACTTCTTTCCCTTTCTGTTTTTAACCCTTTTCCTGGCCCTGGGTTGATCTGCACACAAAATCTGAAAAGTAAAATGACATTGAATTTGTATTGAGATTTAAAACCAGGAGAAATATTGAAAACGAATGTTAACTGAATATTTCATGGAATTTGACGTTCATTCATATATGATGCAAGACAAAAAGACAAATTGGTAAAAAACATGTTGATGTTATTCTTACAAGCTGCTATCATATCCAAAGACTTTTCCTCTCTGCTTAAAGTGACTTGACCAAGTCCACTTCTTCATTCAGTATGATACCATGTTAACAAAGCTACAGTATGTCAGTTTCTGATGTATTCTCGTTTAATTTATTTTTCTAGTGATAAGAAATATTCTTGAAAAGTTACTGTCATAGGTTATAGTATAAAATTATCAAAACCTTATATCAACCATCTGTTTATGTACCTTTTTTAGAATAAAGACAAAAATAGTGATTCAT
This sequence comes from Chiridota heheva, assembly GCA_020152595.1. Taxonomy (NCBI): domain Eukaryota; kingdom Metazoa; phylum Echinodermata; class Holothuroidea; order Apodida; family Chiridotidae; genus Chiridota; species Chiridota heheva. The sequence continues at coordinate 83,496 of JAIGNY010000202.1, forward strand.
TTTCAAAGAAAAACAAGAATTAAGCTATTGTAGATGTACTATATCAACATGGCATTTTCCCGGTTTTTTTCTTTTTATTTCATTTATGTTATTCATGAAAAAATTAAAAAAACATGGGAATGAATCTTTAATTTGAAGGAAGGGGTGAATCCAGGGCGTAACTTAAGGGAGTATGGGGAGTGTGAAGCCCCATAAAAAATTGTCGGGCAATTCCAATTTTCGTCGACCAAAAGAAAAAAACCTATTATTGAAACAAATTTGTAGGAAATTGATATGGTTATACCTTTATGTTTTTGCTTCTTCGCAAAATACAAATTACTTTTGAAAATGTTTTAATAAAGCCATACTGTTTTGCTCCCTTATCAACTCCCACCTCCAACCCTCTCCGTTGGCCGGATACTGATCTTAGTCGCGCAGAAATGAAGAATGACGGATGCTCATGTATCCTGGTATCAAAGTATATCTCAGTCATGCACGACTAAGCTAGATATCCGAATCAAATCCTGTCGACCGTTGACTCGGCACATGATGCTGACGACATTATACTTGGACACTAAGTCGAGCAGAGATGTAAAATGTTAGATGCACTGTTTAAATCGGGTATACATCTCTCAATCAATGCTGGAATTACTATACCAGATTTATGTCCTCCTGAACTGGGAATCATTCTGAAAACATCATACTTAGGCACTTATTCGGACAGAGCTGTAAAATGTTCGAGCTCTGTATGATGTGTTTAAATTAAAGATACATCTCAATTATCATGCCTAAATCGTCTAAATAGCAGAAGCATCTCCATTCAGTGTATGATGCTGATTGGACTCGGGTTGGAAGGTTGGGCAACTGCAGGAGACATACAGATGTGTGTCCACACACGTTTAATGTCAAGAACGAACCATTTTTGGGCATAACAAATCAGACATTCTCCAGGGGATTCGCCCTTTGGACCTTATCAGAGCTACATCCATGAACCCAACAATATCGTGGATGAAATTTGTGGGAAAATTTCTCTTCTGCCTGACAGTGTTGTAATTAGTAACCCAAATGCTTATCTAAGTAGATTTTAACAAATAAAGACTTAGACCAAGAATTCACCCTTGAGATCCACAATTTTGCCCAAATTTTCTCAATTTTCAGGGAGAGATTTCAAACTTAATCATTTTGTCTTGATTTTCCGAAATGTATCACTTTGTGTTAATTTTCAGACATGTTGGGGCATCAAATACATATCTTAAGAGCTTTCGGGGGCTTTTCCGTGTATGGTAGACTCCTTCTAGGGGGCCCTTAGACAAGACTTCATCTCATGGATCCCTACTTTTGCTTCGCCTCCGGACCCCACAACTTACATGTGGGAACTCTACGTTGATTTTCACCCATTGTGGGTATCAAAAATAAGAAATCTTCAGACCAGGGCTTCGTCCATGAACCTAAGTTTCCTCAATTTTTCCTACTGCCCTATAACTGTTTAGAGATGTTAACGTATATGCTATCCAGTTCTTTAAGTAGAGCTTAACATTTGAATTTGATATTGCCTTTTTTTTCATCAGCACATTTTGGAAATTTTTGTTGATTTTAAACCATTGTGGGGCATCATAATCAAGAAATCTTCGACCCTGGACCCAAGTTTCCAAGCATGTGCGTATAGGAATCGGGGGCAAGCACCATTTTGGTTTTCCTAATAATAAAAGTTATAACGAATTATTTTTGACGAGTCCAGTCAGCCAGTCAGATTCCATGGCATATTTGTTTTCTTGAAATCTTCAATTTTGGGGAAATTTGCTTCAAATTTTTGCAATTTCTTTCATTTTCAGAAAGTTTTTGAGAAGTTTCTATCAAATTTTCGAAAAAATTTCTTCCTTTTCGTGAGGTTTACTTTATTTTTTTGTGCAATGTATTTCATACCTGGGGAAAATGAAAAAATTGTTGTCAATTTTCGGAAAATTTCCTTCATTTTCATGAAATCAATTTTCGTGCAAATTCTTTGCAAAATTTGCTTTACATTTTGTGCAATCTAATTCATTTTTGGGATATCTACTTCAATTTTCAAAAAAAATTCCTTTGTTTTTAGGAAACCTTCTTCAAATTTTCGTAAAATTTCCTTTAATTTTGTAAAATTTGTTTCAATATTTTTGCAGCTTCCTTCATTTTTGTCAAATTTGCATCCATTATTGTGTAATTTCCTTAATTTTTCAATTTTTGTAAAATATCTTTATTTTCGTGGAATTTACTTCAATTTTTGGGAAATTTCCCATTTTTTATCAATGTTTTTAATAATTTGACAAATAGTTTTTTTTGGACCGTGATAAGAGACATTTTGGTACTGAGGTTTTTTGTGGTAATTTGACCAAATATATTTCTTAGGAAGTATATATTCTCACCTTTTGAATGAATTCGGATGTGATGGCTGGGGTTGCCCATGTTCTAACTTGTTGCCCTAACTGACCGAGTTATGATTGATCAAAGTTTTCATGCACACCACAGTTTGTTTCCTGCAATGTGATTGATTGAGAGGGGACACAACTGTAATTTGCAGTCCGTTATTCCATGATATATGGTCGATGTCAAGTTGTTAAAATCAATAAACATATTGAAGTTGCTAGGAAAAACATGGATTATTCAAATCTATCCTTCACCAATCAGAATAACTTGCCTGGTTGCATGTACTGAATACCAATGAACTCGAAATTTGTACAGGAGTTGAGTGTAACCATACGCACGGTATGCAACACTGAATTCCATAAGAGGCACATTTCAATACGCATATTTGTTGTGTGGAGTATGTATGCTACACGGTAAAACGAATCGAAAATATTTATTCTTCAAAGTTTTACCTTTTATTCTCAAAACTAGTTTTGACTTAAGCTGAAAAAAGTAAGGTAACATTCTTAACTTTGGAACCTTTGCAAATTTGAATTTGAACATAAAGAGATAAATGATAGTATGTGTGTGATAAACGATGTGTGCAATATGTGTATGATGTAAGCATAAGAAAGTCATGCATGTTCAACAAAGGTGCTTTTTGTGTTTTAAACTTGTGAGAGTTACCATGAATATGAACAAACCATAGATGGTTATTCAACTTTTTCCTAGGGTAATTTTAACTTTGAAAGAAAGTATTGCATCCCTGTTTAGATATTCTTTGTTGGTTAATTTCAAATACGAAAGATGCGCATGAATAGAGACAATGGACTTCACTTCTCCGTACCATCCTGCTGCCGTGTGATATTGGACAGTTGAGCTCTGTAGACTAGTCTATCGACTTGTACGCTAAAGTAACTTTACCCCTTCATTATTTGGCGGCAAGTGGACTGTACGGAAAGCTGACCTTCATTACCACCTAATTATTATTCTTATTATTCAATTTATGATGTATGACTTAGGACTGACCGAATAGCTCACAATCTTTATGAACTTCTTTTAATTTCTTTCTTACATCATTGGGAAAGTATCTTCCTACTAGAATTTAATTGGGGTTGTGAAAAAGACATCAAACAATTTCAGTCAGAATTTGTTGGAACACTTCAAAGACTTATGAAACACATTTAAAAGAACAAAGGTAAAAGAAAGTACCCTGGTCGCCATGTAATACACCATAACATTTGCATTTAATATGAAAATTGATCCCCGGGATTTAAAAATGAAGAATTGATATACACATTTAAAAAACAAAGGTAAAAGAAAATACTATGGTCGCCCTATAATTCACCGTAAAATGTACATCTGATATGCAAATTGATCCCAGGGTTTAAAAAATGTTATCAATTCCTAAAACATTTTGATGAAATTGTTGCTATTATGATGGCCTCTACACAGCCTTATACCATTAATCATGACATCATCATCAAGTTGAACGAACTCGGACATCGTTGACGTTAATTAATTTCCCCCACTCCACCCGGCTGTCATGGATTACGGCAGGCATTGCTTCTCCAGTTTTGTGTCATCCATCTGCTGCAGTGGTCCAAGTATGTGTACCATGGGTGACCGCCAGATCTAAATGTGATAATTCAATAAAATGTGTACTGTTCATTTTTGTTCGGGCTTTGCTTAATATATGGTAAACTATCTTTACTATCCAAAAAGCAATCTTCTTGGAAAAAAATGCAAATTTAAACGTAATGTATTTCTAAGGATACATTAAGATACTAGGCCTATTGACCACCTGAAAGAGCTTTTAGTTCTAAATCACTGATGTCTGAAGAAGAAAAAAGCATAAGTTTTACTCTTTAAGTTGTTATTCATCAAACTTTGAAGAATATTCAAATTATGCAATGTGTGTGGTGCATGAGAGGTGGCACCCAGGCACAGCTCAAATTATTTCTGTTTTCTTCTCACATTTTCAGAGATTAAAGTAGGGTATGGTTAACATAAAAATCCAATTTGCAAAATTAGATAATGTCGTTCAAAGTAGTGTGACCAAGGATTAAAAAACAATGGGTTGATAGATGGGAAAAATGTGCGAATGCAGCACTAACATGTCACAGATATAACATAAATATTAATACAATTTACTTTTTGTTTTCATGGTTTTTAATTAATTATAAAGCCTTTCAACAGATGTTAAAAATGGGAAATATTTTTGCCCAAGTTTTTAACCCATAGTGGTATCAGAAATTTGTGATGGTTTAGCTGCTATACGTTATACATTTATAACGGTTAATATTACTCCACGATTATCGCGATTAGCGCAATTTTTAACGCACTTACTGCGTTTTTTATTCGGCACTCTTTTCTTGTACTGCCGAATGGCGCTGATATGCCTCCCAGAATCGATGGTATTCCAGTTTGTATATGTCCCTCACCCCTGTGAGTAAAAACCTTAAAAAATCTCCTTAATCACTGAAGCAAAACTTCTCCCTAAGCATGAGTAAACATGAGTAAATTCCAGCAAAAAAAATATATGTAACAGGTCTGTTGAAGAATGGTCCTTGTGAGTTGAATTAGATCGACGGGTTTAGAGAAAGCTCATTTCAGTCCAATAATTTAAATAGCAAACAAACAGACACTATTTCTTTGCCGTCATCAAAATTGTATGGTCAGTTTTACTAGCTGTGAAGTTTAAATATTTCCTCATATTTCCTCACAGCCCTCTCCTGCAACGCCTGTGTCTTATGCATATCTTATGAGGGGCACTTTACCCCTAATAATTAGTCATGGAGCATGCCTATTAATAGGAACATTTATACCGCACAAGAATATTAAAATCATGCAGCCATATTGTTTAGATGTTGCAATAAAATGTCATAGTTTCTAATTGATGTACTTGAAGTATTAAAAATCATTGTGTTGAAAACATTTGCATTTTCAAAATGGCCGTTTCGCGCCTAAAAGCCTATCTCCATTGTCTATTTTATCTAATATTTCGAAAGCGGCATGTGAACATATTAAATGGGAGTGTAAAATTTGTAGCCATGACAGGAATGAAGGTATGTTCATAAGTTGTAAGTTTCTTTAGCAAAGATATTTTTCCAGAAGTATTTCAAATTTGAGAAATGTATCATTGCATTAAGCTTCAACATTAGGATAGGAAAGGATTATCGGAATTATCACAAGATGGCGGATTCCATGTAGCAAAATGTTCCCATTAATAAGAACATTGATGTTCCCATTAATAGGCATGCCAAGCTTAGATGACTCAGTATAATCTTTTTTCCTTTCAAAGTGTTAAATTGGATTATCATTTGATGATTTAGTTTGTTATTTTTTTCATTTTAGTAATGCCATGTAAACAGCACACGTCTCCTAAAACTATTAACATTCTCGCAAGATTCTTCTCTTCCTAGCACAGCCTAAAAATGATAGTCACTTCTATCAGGGAGCTGTGCTTCCATGTTTTAAAGTAAATCTAAAAGTAATCCTCTTATTCTGGCCTCCCTCCATCCCATGTGTTTATGACTAAAAGTACCGACAAAATGAAGACAAGAATGTAAAGCATGGTATGATGTGTCGACATTATTCCGATTGAAGAAAGCCGTTTAACTTTGCTTGTATGTGCTGAAAAGATCATAAAGAAGCAATGACTTGTTCTCACTTATCTGCTTATCTCATAATCATGATTCTCCCGGCGCTGACCTTGTCTGATGAAATAAAATAACATTTTCATATGTTCTCACTTAAGTGCGAGCATGCGATCAGATCCACTGCTTGCGATCTGATCGGAGGTAATGATGACCGAAAACCTGCATTAATACTATACTATCCCTTCAAGGATTATTTCAGTAGTCAAGCAAATCTCATATGAAAGACGACTTCAAAAAAAAAAAAATGGTGAAAAAGGCGTTCAAAAATCTTATCCCATTGATGAGATATTCAAGTTTAAAGCATATGTGTAGAAATGACCGGTATAGTAAGTCGATTATCAGACTATGGAAAGTTGGCGTCCTCTTCCTCACATTCTTAACAATTGTTATTACATCTTAAATAAAATGTATTAAGATATTTTGCTATTTAAAACTATTTTCCCTCAAAACTGCAAATTCCAGTCTGCAGTCTGCAAAATAGTAAGACCCGTAGCCACTTGAATTTGTGTGTGTTTTCTCTATTATTTATCTTAACTGTTCTAGATTACACTTTTATTTGAGGGTCTTGATTGTTGAATGACCATAAGGAATATGTGGACTACCCTTCAATACATGACAACTTGTAAGAAGACTTGAGAAGTTTGGTATTTGGGACCTACAAACCTAAGCCAATGGCACTAACAGTCAGGCCTAGATTTTTTTGCATCGCAGTTAAAGTTTATTCATGGAGACAGTGATAACTAACTTATGTTTTTGCCAAAACGTTAAAATTGACTTGGAATTTGTTACACCAGTTGTTTACAAATGAGAAATTAAGAAGAACACGTTGTGATATTTTTTAAAGAACCGGAAAAGTTTCCATTAGGGAGGAGGGGGAGGGAAGGGGGTGGGAGTGTATTTGTTGGAAGTTAATTATTTTTTCTGTTATGTAAAAGTATTGAAGTAGAAAGTGTGGTAGGGTTCCCGGTAGGAAAAGGGAGGGGGGTTCAAAATTTTCCCGATTGAAAATGAATAATATAAGAGGAGGTATCTGAAATATTCGGCGCTGACCTTTTATAAGGTCGGAGCGGGGGACAACTAGGGGAAGTGAATGTGATTTAAGAGCTTTTTGAAGGGGATTTAGTGGGGTAAAGAGGCAAATCCCTGTAGGGGACCCAGGGGTGGAGGTCTGAAAATTCCCTGTTTTGATGGCCCGCAATGGCAATGGAAAACTTTTTATTAAAAAAAAAAAAAAACGTGTAGCAGGCAGTCTTGCATGATTAGGGCCAAGGAGTGTATACTAGCCCTAAAAGCGCTGAAGATTTCATGCTTTTTATCGCCCCAACTGGCTTATAAATGATGATAATAATTATTCATATCAATTAGAAACGTAATCCAAATGACTGTTCAAAGTAATATGTTCAATTCTGTACTTGATATTTTCAGCTGGAATCCCCTTCAGAATTTTGGAACCAGCTAAATCCATCCCTTATTTAGAGGTAGCATTTTGCCACTACAGCGTACATTTATTATTCACACGTACCTGTATATTAAATATTTTTTAGCACTTAAATAAAATTTGATTTTTTAAAAATTATACAAACATCAAAAGCCATTTGGCTGGTCTCAAAATTAATATTAGAAACAGACCTTGATCAGGTCAAAAATATAGAAATTTCTAAATACAAATTTGTACAGATTTTAACAGATGGGCTTACAGAAAGTGGGAGTACGTCACCTCGTCATACCTCTTCCCCACTGGTCTGGAACCAGGAATCCTTATGTTTTCGGGATTATGATATACCAGGACATAACATTGACAATATCGTGATGAGGAAAAACGTCTGCCATTTTGAAAAAAAGCCAGATATTTTGAGGAAAAAGCCAAATATATATTGCGCGAAATATTAAGAGATTTTGAAGATAAGTTGGATATTTTGAACAATCCTTGAGAAATTTCGAGGAACAGGTCATATATGGAAAAATTTAAGACATTTTAGGAAAAATTTGGATATATTGAGCAAACAATTAAAGATTTGAAGGAAATTGTTGAATATCATAAGAAAAAAGTCTGAAATTGGGTAACTAAATTATTTGGTGGGTGGGTGTGGCGACAGTGGCGGCAAAATGTTACTTAGGCCAAAATATCTCTTGAGTAAACTATGGGGAGTACACTTTCAGACAAAACTCTAGCTAAACTCTGGAGTACGCCCTATTTTGGACAAATAAATCTCGCCTTTAGTAACACCGGTGTTTAACCTGTTCAATTTCCAAGAAGAAAAGAATTGAGAATAAATACAATTGGAGATTAATCATGAAAAAGGTCAAAAAGAATACATGAAGAATTCAAGAGAAAGTCATCGCTTTTAGAATTGCGAGAACAATAATTAGAGCACGAACAATTTCAAAAGATCGTATTAAATGAAAAGAAAAATCTTAATCTATTGTCGATATTTTACATAAGATATGTTCAAAAAATAGAAACAAAAGAAAAATTAATATTGCCATTAATTATCAATTAATTCATGGTTTCAGAGCAATATATATTTAATCATTTGTATCATTCTTCTTCTAAAACTCAATCCCAGTTTATCTGACACTATTTGCAGTGTAAGTAAATGAAAATAAATTTAGCAAAACTGCCTTTTCTTGACATACAGAAAACTTTCTTTGCTACTATACAATTCCCTGCATAAACCTATGTATTCTAGAAATTACAGTATGGCCTTTATGTTTCAAACACAAAGTATCTAACCTTTTAAAAGAATGCATTGATTTCAAAGAGATATACAATTTACAAACATCAGTGACCTTGTGAGATCATGGAGCTATTAACAGTTAATAGCTTTATGGTCAGACCAGACCTGCTGTGAGTGCTGAACCATAAATGATACCAAAACGTAATTCTGGATTTAACTGCTTTGTACATTAAGGCATGATGAATTAACAGTTAAAACAGTTTATAAAGGAGCTTAATCAACTGTGTGCAGTGAAAGACAGTTCAGCCATTTGATCTGAACATGGTACTATTAATAACTCCATTATCTGAATAAACATCTTGGAAACCTTTTAGAAGAAAATGTTCATTGTGAAAATTTGCAAGCAAAACCGAGCACCCTCACTTTTCGGTCTGGTGCTCCTTTAAGCACAAAATTCTCTCAATAAGTTTGGATTTAGATATACACATTCAACTGATACAGAAGTTGTTTTAAATTTGTTTTATTGTATAGATAAAATACCAGAAACATTGGGGTGATAAAATCAAAATTGGTCTTCTGGAGTTCTGAACATTCAGCTGATCGTTTCATTCTACTTCAGGCACATTACGTATTATCGTATTCGTGAATTGCCACTAACGTGGCTCATTCACTAAATATTCAAAGCAGCAAAGAGTATTAGTTGTGGAGTACCCCGAGGCTGAGTGATAGAATTGTCGTGCAACGTTCCTCCCAAACATTTCATTACCAAAATGATTGCCGTGTTTTGAAAGTGCAAAGAATACAATCAATCTCACAAGTACTCTTTCAGCTTATATTCATAACCTGTCACTTTTTTTCTGCCACTGCTCCAATTACGCCTATGTCTAAAGTTGCATGCATATACAAAAGCGAGAAATGCCTTGTCCGTAACTATAATCTACCGTAGTCTATGCGCTCTGCTATAAACGTTTGTTTTGGCTTCCTACTTAAGTTTAATATCCTCTCAATACACATTCATCTGTTGCAGCAACGTCTAATTTGTATTGATAAAATACCTACAAATATTAGGAATGATGTAATGAGCTTGAGTATTTAGGACCTTACACTCTAAAAACAGTTTGGTTAGCGAAATGATTCAATTCCTTGGTCATGGAAAATTACCAAATTTTGGTCAAACTTTGTGTTCAGATGATTAAAGTATTTCAGACCCTAGCTATTCATTTGATTCAGCTAATCGTTCCATTGTGCTGGGAAATGGTTAATGACATTCCAAAGTTAGAATAAACCTTGTTTATTTAATAGGAAACATTTGAACTTAAATAGTACCCGTTAAAATTGAGAGAGTCTTAGTTGTGGAGTTCCCCCGAGGCTGAGTGATTGGGCACGTCAATTTTTGATTAGCAACAATAAAATCTCTACTTGAAACTATACTTGATGCTATTTACGATTTCAATTTTTTTACTTATTCACGAAAGTATAGGTTCTATACATTTTGCTGTAAATAAATAACTAAAATTGTATGCATATCAAACGACCAAAACAAGAAATCTGCAAACAATTTCAAAACAGCACTTGAAAGGGAATGATATTGCAACTCTATGACTATTTCATTATATGTGTTATACATATTCTTTTTGATAGCTTCATATTTACCATAATCATTATTTTAATCTTATTTGCGTCATATATCAACTGTGTATAGATCAATTTAGAAATGTTTTACCTTTTAGTCTATGCATATTTTGCAATCAAAAAGGGCCTAATCTTGTAATGAAAATTATAAATCTCACAAAAAAACAAATTGGAAGAAAATTCCAAGTGTATCCCATCAGGTTTTCGGTTTGTAATCTTTCACCATCTGCCAGACTTCTACTGGAAACTTGTGTTCCCTCAAAATCTGCCATAGATTTTCTTGTGTAGCGGCTTTTTGGTTTATAAGCTTCCAATGTTCCAAAACCTTAAAGCATGCCTTTACGATATTTCCTGGGTTTTGTTTTTCAAATCTGTCAATGATGTACTGCTCTACCTTCAGACATCCAAGAGCAAAAGAATGCCACATTTCATCTCCAGAAATCCTCTTAGCAAGCATGAGTAGTAAGGCGTCTTTTAATTAAAAGATCATGATAATAGAGAGAATTGAAATATGATTTCAAACCAGACTAAAGGGAGGGGTGCTTGAGGTTTCCGATAGGGATTGCAATCATGTAATACCCATAATGCAACCATTGAGTACTGAGTGGCTCATTTAAAACATGATCGAATAACCAGCTACGGGTTGTTAGCCATCACTATGTGACTGCAGTCCATTATTGTCCAGGAATACTAAGATCTTATGGAGAAGTCCTTTGTACTGAGCTTAAGTTTATAGTTGTTATGTATGCCTGTGTAAAAATAACGGTCTGAATCGTCGCTGAACTCAAACTTGAACCAAAGAGGTGCTTTATGATCTAACCTTTGGTGAATCGATAGACTAAACTCACGAAAGTGAAATGGGAATTTGAAGTTGGTTCAGATCTGTATTTGAATTTAAAGCAGTGGGTATTAATCGTATTAATTTTGGACCATCAGAATTATGTTTCTTTTGTGGAATTTTAGCAGCTAAAAACTCCACGTGATATATTATCTCTAAACTCTAACAAGAACGACACGCAGTGATGACGTTGGATTTGATCTCTTTGTATCAAAAAAGACTGCCACTTTTACTCATTTTAAGCATAAAGTAGAAAGAAAGCAAATTCGAATCCAAATCTTGATGTATATATTTATGCTTAAGTCTAAATTCACTGGACACAACCAAATTTAGACTATGCTCCATTCTTCAAAACATTTAGTCTAGTTAATTTGTAGCCACAGCCATGTGCACATTTCACGCCTTTTTTTTCAGAATTTGACCAAGATACTACATTCTTTATATTTTTTATCTAGCGAATCACTTAACAAAGCATACCAAACCAAAATCAAGCAAATCATTGTTACAATTTGTGAATCATAACCTGATGTAAAAACTTCCTTATTCATGATAATAATTATAATAGAAAATGACGGGAAAGGTCTAAACCACTTTTTAACCATAGATAATATTTCATTGCATCCCCAGTTAGTCAGCAGAGCCACGTAAATTTGGCTACCTGTTTGAGTTCTGTTAGCAAGGTGTACATATTTGATTTTTCGCGTAACACCGGTAACTATGCAAAGTGATGTTATTGACGTAAAACCGTCCCATTTCCCCACTTCTAGTATCTCACCTTCTGGATTACCCAGGACCTTCGGAAGACTTGCATTGGGAAATGATTTGTTTCTATGCAGCGTGATCATATTTACGTAAACTGTCCGATTGGATGCACATTTGTCCAAGACGGCACGCCAGTGTTGACAGAAGGAATATTTTTGAATAATGTCTTTAAATTGTGTACTACCTACCTCATTTGTACTTCGCCCCACCCTTACACAACCCGATCCTTCCACTCCCCCACCTCTGGCATCCAAACTTTTTTGGTCATCATTTAACCCAGGAAGTTAGGAAGACAATTAGATTAGGAAATGATTTGTACCTACTGTGTGTTGTTTACGTAAACAGTCAGATGGAATGCATACTCGTCCAAGATGGCAGGTGAGTGTTCCCAGGAGAAATATTTTTCAGTTTTCTTTTAAAATCTTCTACTGCCTACCCCATTTTACATTATCCCACGCTATATATCACCGCCCTCCCATTTTCCCACCTCCAGTGTCACACCGTTTCAAACATCTTTGAACTAAGGAAGCTTGGAAGACCAGCTATTGGGCAATGATTTGTATCCTGTCGCACCTCTCCCAAATGTATAAACATGGATTGCCATGATTTTCAGATCAATAGCCTGCGAATATGGCGGAGAAGAACATCACTACATTTGGTAATCAATAATGGTATCATACAATTAGACGTATGGGTAGAAAAGTACGAACAACGACTTAAGTAGACTTACTCATAACAGACGTACGCAATATTTTTCTGTATATCCCACTAAATAAAACTTTAAATTATAACCCACTTCAATTTTTGGATAACCATTTTCATCGTATCAAACTTGTAATTTAATTCGGCTGACCATGATTGAACACAAGGTAATGCAAACGAACTTAAGTAACATATTGTATACTGTAATATTACTCACTTTTGACATATGAACCTAATTCTAATCATTCCTTATGACAGATAAACCATTTTATTCTGGCAGCCAAAATCAATCGATGCAATCGATTGTAACTCGTGTGTCCCTAAATCTGATGCGCTACCTACTCTGGTTATAATTATAGGTTAACTTTTAACTTCAACATGTCTGTGAATGAATCTACAATCCACGACAAAATTAAAGAGACAAAACACATAAGATTGACGTCTTCTTTAATTAGCATAGATAGATAAGCACACTCCACCGCCCCCTTCTTTCCTCCGGGCCTTTTTGAAGTTGGCTGAAAAATTACTTTTGTCCCTTGTAGTTGTGTAGTCTAAAGCTGTTAGTATACCTTACCTGGAATTGGTTCCATGTTGTTCGACGGAGGGATGGATTCTGAAAAGAAGATATATGAACGGCTTACCTAATTTTGCTACCAATATTTCTAGTTGTTAAATAAACGTCTCCTCTCAGCTTGGCTTCTCTCCGTTCCATTGTGTTTTAAACATTTCAAGTGATTTCAGAAGTTTCCGTAGAAGTTTGAACAAAGTTGGTATTTGTTTGACTTTTGATATTCATTCAATCTTTAATTCGTGTAATTTTGTGGAATAAAACTTTTAACGCATTGAGCATGGTTTCATTTTCTTAGAAAATATTTCAGTTTAGTTTATACATTGAAAAAAACTATCTTTGTATACTTCGAACTTCGTCCACCTAATTGCAATATAATAACTTTTAAGTATCATAATGAAGCACATTAATATATGAAATACAATTTGTCAGTTTTTTTTTTTTCCATCACCAAATTTGTGTTGCCTAATTCTAGACTGAAACGACTAAAAGAAAAAAAAAATTCTTAAAGAATAAGTAGCACCCGTGCACCTAGTAAAGCATGCACTTCTTCCTTACCTACACAGCTTGAGCCAAACAGCATACGATATTGTTCAGTTATCATGTCCATATTGCTGTAGCGGCAATATATGGATTCGTCTTTCAGGCATTTGCTTAGTTTATGAAAGTGGTCAGGTTTATCACAGGCTGCACAAGCTATGTAGTTTTTCCACTTCAGTCCTTTCCTCCAGGTATCGTGCATACTCCTCAGCTCCGAGTTCATTTGATCCAGAATCTTGCGGGAATAAGAACATGATTATATAACATATCATACATTGCAGAGTAAAGCTTAGGTGCAATTCTAATAGAATGCTACCAACCTTTTTACACATCTCAGGTTTCAAGAGATATTCAGTCACCGTGCCATCATAGCCTTTAGTGGCCCTTGGAAAAATGGTGACCTACAGAAATGCAAACATTGAAATATGTACTTTGAAAATATAAGATCTTCAGATACTGACATTAGAATATAAGGTTGCCAACTTTTCTACTGACTTTATTTATTTGTATTAAAACAAGAAAGGAATAATGTGTACTTATCAATTCAAGATACTTATAACGCACTGGTTACACTTACCTTCAGCAATTTCTCTTTCCCTTTAGAGGCAACCTCAAGGCAAATACGATGATTTTTGTCTATATACAGCTCCATTCTTTCTCTAAAAAGTGTAGGCTCGTCTCCGTCGTCGTTTTGGAACACGAATATACATCTAGCTACAAGCTGATGATAAAGATCATCAGGTATATATCCACCAAAGTCGAAAAAAAGTGCTACATCATTCTTGCCTGATGTTTGGTCTGTACGATTTTGCTGATGTGGAAAATGTGTTGGCACGTAGAAAACGCGATTTTGGGCTGTACAAGCCCCAGGCACCTAATTGCAAAAAGTATGGATGATTTTCCTATGTAATACATTGTTGGAAATTGTGAGAATATATAACATAACTCTTTTATGCTAAATCATTTAATCTTAGAAAACAAATAGTTGAATACAAAAATGTGCATTATTAGGCGATATGGATTAAAAACGTTTTCAGAAACAGAAATAAAATTAGTGTAAAATTATATTTCCCAATCTGCACAATTATATTTTGGGAAACATATTTGTCCAGGCGTTTTTAAAACTCTGAATATTAAATTCTACAACAAAATTGCACTACTAATGATTCTCAAAGAATATAGAAGTTTACCTTTGACCTTCTTTTCTCACATATTAGACCAAAGTTTTCCAGTAAGGCCACATAAAATTCGAAATATTCTTCACAACCATGTTCTTTCCACAGAAAACGTAACAGAGATTCCTGTAAGATCCCCGTCGTTGTCAAATTAGTCCAACTGTCCAACTGCTTGCGTTCCTACGGATATAAATTATTCATGCACCAATAAGAAACAAACTATTGATGGTATGAAGAAGCAACGAAGACGGAAAATACGAATCAACTTACTTTGATGTCTGGTTTGATTACCGTAATGACTGTTTTGAAAATGTCTACCAGTCCCATCGGATTAATGACAATATTCCCTTCCAGCGTTTTAACGTCTGGGTAAAAAAGAATCTCTCCGATATCATGAAGGTAACCGAAGAGAAGAACATATTCCTTATCAACTCCACATCCATTTGCAAGTTTTTCAGCCTTTAAGATCATAATAGAACAAAGCATCAATTGGTCAATATGTTAAAGAGTTTTCGTTGAGATACATTTGAAGAAGGAAATAAACAAAATTAAATCTCCACCATACTGAAGTTCTGCATTCCTTCTAAGTAACTGTACTGCGTATATGTAACAATGTTCCCACCAATATCACCAATAAAGCAGAAAGTATACACTTGGCTTTTATGTTTGAATATCATTTTATGGTACGTTATCTTTCAAGAGTACACAATGTCTCTTTTTGTCGAAGAAGAAAAACGCATCATTTAATTAGACAACTGGACAGAATAAAAACATCTCATGGTGCACACACCCGATTGCCTGATTCTTACAATGCAATCTGATGTCTTAAACTGGTAAACGGACCTCTTATACCGTATGTTATTAGTATAAACTGTTGCACGTTCACACCTCCAGTCGGTTTTGAGCAGAATATTAGATCAATTTGATAGAAGATGCTTACCTGATCATATGGTAGAACAATCGTACTGCTTTTTCTTAAATTTTCTACTTCAGTGAGGAACTTCAACCATTTCACCGGAATTGTTTCCTTCCTCTTCTCCAGCAATGTCAAGATTTGCTCTTTGAGTAAAATGATGTTTTTGTCGACGGGTCGGACACTATTTTCAATTGCAAAGATTCCAACTTGTACTAGATTTCCGTATGGTTTGTTATGCAGCATATCATCTATTGTGTTCTCAATTTTCTTGACCTGGTAAAAATGTAAGCAAGTTTAATGAGCAGGGAGATTCAATTGAACAGTAAAGTTGAAAACGTTGTGAGAAGACATAATGTTCCAGACCACAATTATACGCACATGCTTCATATTTTAGCTTGTAAGTAGACAAACAACCAGTTGTATTCATACTACTGTACCTCATGTTGCGTGGTCTACCATATTGTTCAATTTTCAGTAAAACACATTCTGCCAGTAAAAGTGGATAAAAATGAACAAAATAAAATGTACCACACTATTGTTTCCATACTCATATTTACCTTCCTTTCCCTTTCTTCCTCGTCTTTATCGAGCGAATGCCGGTACGTTCCAACAAGTATAAGTGCAGGAGAATGCTTACTAGCTTTAGTACTTGTAAATATTGATTGGATAATGTTTTTAAGGAACTCAAGATTCGTCATGTGATGCTTATTGTCTTGTCCCTAAAGAAAGGAAACAAGAATTTTACAAAATTATGCAACAAATTAACAAATAATAACGAACATTACTTGATAGAAAATTCTTAACAAGCAAACCGAGTTTTTAACATACAGAATTTCTTAACAAAAACATAGAGTGAATCTTGATTGTCTGTCGTTTGTAACTTTCACGTTGTGTGTTTGCCAGTCACTATCATTCGTGTTGTGTTTTTTTTAGCTTCATTCATTTGATTTTCCGGTTATGTTATTCGTTATTTTCTCTTGCATTCAAACCAATGTCACCTATGTCAAGATAACCATTTTTGTCACTTCGTGCATGTTTCATTTTCTGATGCATTCTGTTTATTTTGTAATCTTGACTGAAGTTCACATAAAACGACAAAGTTGCATCTGTCTAATATTTTAAAATTTTAATATGAATGTTTCTCGGGATGAGATCTTTGTTTCTACTATTGTGTATGTTTATCAATATCTGATAATCACACATGACTTTAAAACCTAATATATAACAGAGCCTTTGAAAACCTTTCTTTGAAACAGGAAATTGATGTTCAATATGCAATGGGATATGGAGCGTGTCTTAAGTTACTAAAATATAAGTAGAAGTTTGATGTCCTTTCATTGCAAAAATATGATTTACAACATCAATGGTTAAACTGCACCTGGATTTGGATCGGCGTATCATTGTGGATTTTAAAAGAATACGAGAGAGTATTGTAGCATAACTATGTGAACTCTGTCTCTCAAAATAGTAAAACGTAGGTAGGAAACCCAGGAGGCACTTCCATATGTGAGGTATATATATACATGTACCGCCCGAGCAGTTAACTTTTTTCAGAATTTTTGATATGCAGGTATCACAAATCCAATCTCTCATACTGCTGGTCGCAAAAAATTGCATATTTTCATACTTCAGATATCAACGATCACTTCATTTTTGTACTGCAGGTATCCAAAATCACATATTTTTGTACTGCAGGTATCAAAAATTACTTATTTATGTACTGCTGGTATCAAAATCATAAACTGTCGTACTGCAGTTACCAACAAATCTCTCATACTGCAGTCCAAATTTGAAATTCCGGGCGAAAAATACCTACCATTTTAGAATGGAAGTGCCCCTCGGGGTAGGAAAGCTAATTTCCGGCAAGGAAATATAATATTTGTTTCAGGAATAAACAAGTAATTTGACCAGTAGTCACTCCATGATAAAAAGTTCCTTCAAAACCTGTTATTCTGTTGGTTACGATAATAAAGTCTATTATACAATAATAACTTAAATTGAAAATAAATACACATTGTTCACTGTTGTCTGTTCTACTATGATCAAAATTGGCTCGGAAAAATAATATGAAAATGACCAAAAATTGTATCATATATGTTTTAGGTAAAATGATAGACTATTTCTCAAGTAAAAGTTGACACCAAATTTGACCAAACGTTTCATTCAATGCACTGGAATTGTATTTCAATTTGAAAAATATATTTTCTCGCCAAAATGAAAATACATGATTTGGAACTTCTCTCCATATCTACAAATCGGACTAGTAAAATTAAAAACTGATCTAGGTAAATTTTGAGGACCATCTTGATAACGAATTAAGGCAAGATCCGTGGACCACACATATTTATATATTTTTATATTTAAGATTTTAATTCTACATACATGAACAATCTATGCTAGGTTCGTATTGTATTGTATTTTATTGTATTGTTTTATTATCATGGGAAATCTTCATCAATAGCGGCCTCCAAAGCCAACAAAAATCCTAGATTGAGAGCTAATATTTAAATTTGTTCGAAGGCATCTCCCGAGCTGCTTAAGAATACGTTCTCAAGACAAATGCAATTTAAGAAACGTTCCCGTATCACTAACATAGGCTTATAACATTGAATGATCAATTCTACCGTAATGCTATTTGAGATAATATTATACATATTATATGTGTTTTTGATAGTACCGGCTTAATGTTTCACTGTCGAAATAAAGGGATACAATAGTGAACATTGAAACATTCTAAGCCACAGGTTTAACCAGCACACCTCGAAAAGGTTTTCTTTTAGGTTTTTGTAATGCTAAAAGAGCTTTTGATTTAATTTCTAATAAACAACTTAAAATTAATATTCCCCTTGGACGTTTTATACCTTGGCCAAATAATACGTTTATATATTGCTTACGGTTACGTCGTAGATCGACGAATCTAAATGATCTTTTGATTTAATTCCTAATAAATAACTTAAAATTAATATTCCCCTTTGATATTTCATACCTTGGCCAAATAATATATTTATACGCTGCTTACGGTTACGTCGTATATCGATGGATGTTTATCGAGGTCCTCTGTCAGTTTAAAAAATATGAGGTAGATAGCCCGAGCAATCAGAAAAATCTGAAAATACAAAATACAGTGAATGATGAGTGAAATATGTTATTAATATAGTAATAATTTCAGCACAATATAATACAGAAAGAATAAAAAGGTAAATCATAAAGGAATCAAATAAATTTGTGGACACGGGTATAGGGAGAACTAGCAGGCACCTAACTATAGTCGTTTAAATATACAAAAACACACGTATTGGTATTGGTATACCACCCGTAATTAATTGTATTGCTGAACTCACAGTTACTGTCCACGACCACGAACACGCATTTTCGGGTTGAAAATATGATATTTTAGCTCGAAAGGAGCGGCGCAGCTTAGCAGCAACTTTTTCAATGAATATATAAATGCATTTTTATTTGAATTTGTTAAACGTTGTACATGTATACCTGAATATTTTCAAAGGAAGTTTCAACACATTTCAGGTTAACGGATTTTAAATTTACCGAAATGCAGTGAAGCTTTGTTATTTCCTATGACGTCCTTATTAAAACATAATTTTCTTTTAAGAACACACCTTTTTCCTTATGTTCCTTATCTAATTTTTATCATTTTTTTAACAAATATCTGACTATTTGTGTGTGTGCAATATTTTTCACAAAACCGTGAATCGTCATAAACACTTTTTTTTTTTGATTGTAACAACAATGCTAAGCAAAAATAATATCTCAGTCCCTCACAGGTTAATACGATCTATTCCAAATCTCATAACAAAACTATGCAAATGATCTAATAAAATTCGATTATTTGATAAGTTTTAATTCCGTATGGAAAACAACTTTGTCGTCGGAAGAACACGTGACCAAAGATTTTAGCTTAATTTCTAAATAATATGAAAACAAATATTTAACTGCAGTCAATTAGGGGCCTCGTAATGTATTATTTGTCTTCAAACGATTAGCATAATCAAGTGATTATAAAACCTTCAATGATTGTTACATCTCAACTATTTAGGCTGAAAATTCACATTAAGATCTGATTTGCGAATACTTTAGATCTTATTAATATTCTTTGTCACTTACTCTTTGTATCGCATGATATACCACTTGGCCTCCGAAATCCCATATACTTATACCTGTATCGTAAACTGGATCTGTTGCACCTGACATTGCCTTTTTGAAAAATTTAACGACTGTTGATGGAATTTTCTGTCGCGGAGATGCCATGCTTTCTGAACGTCTTTGCTCATCTGTGTTTCATACATTATGACACAAATGTAAATAAACCTCATTATTCAAACATAACAATTTACACAGTCAACTGATCATTATATATGAAACATACTGCTTTGTTTGATTAAACTTAGTAATCACTATCCCTTGCAAATTGTCACAAATGTATGTAAAGCTCAATTATTATTTTCTTAACCTGTATATTGTTGTATTTGCAAGAGAGTGAAAATAAAGTTACAATCAATGAAACCAATGCATTTTTATTGAATTGTATGTTGCTTTTCGTGGAAAATGTATCTTCATATACTTTTATTTCGTTTCATTGTTTAAATGTGTCATTTAGCAGCGTAGATAATATAGTATTATTACCTTTCACTTCAATTTCTATACACTTATTGTGTATTGTATACCGATTTATATCAAGGGTCCCAATTTTCTGAAAATGTCAAACCTTTTTTATTTTCCGACATTGTAATGATGCACTGATATTTTACTCTCAATTAATACTTTCAAGAAACATTCTTTTTACATTGTGGCTTCTGGATTATCATACCCATTAAAGGAGTCGGTGGTATACCTGGTCTGACAGCCATGAACATCTGAAATGACATACAGTACACGAAAAAAGGACGGGTGGTTGATGTTGATAACATTATAAACCATGTCGTAAAAAGCGCCCGAGGCCCCTAATTTTGTTTAATTTCACACCACTTTATAGTCCCGACGTTACTTCTTAATAAGCACTAGTAGGAATTGCCTATAAGGGCTATTCCAACTGCATTGTGTGAACTGGTTCTATACCAGCCCCACAGACACCTGCCAAAAATATCGTGTGCGTCAGACACAAAATAAGCAAATAATGTAACAAGACTTATTTTAATTCTACAAATTACAAAAATACATTTTTATATCAGTCAAAAATGTTGGGTGGGCTCTTCTAAGAGCAAGGGTGCGTAATATGTCTGATTCGGTATATGCAATATTCGTGTACCATAAAATAGAAAATACCCTGATAGAAAATATTATGAAGTACGTGGTATAAAATACATTGCATAGTTTTCTAATAGAAATAATTATGATTTAAAATTTGGCTCTGATGATATTGCATTGCTTTGAAAATGCACTTTGGAACAGTGTCTGTGCAATTTGTAACTGTGCCTTAAGTACTTTATAAGTCAGTTTTCGTAAGCTTTGTAAATGAAACAAAATATGTAACTGAAAGAAAAACTATCAGGCTTAGTGCAGAAATAGGCACACTAAATAAATGTATTGGATGCAAAGTAAAACGATTCGTCAATCTTTCCCATCGATCAATTTATTTCATAAAACTACAAAAACTCAAAACAATATTGATATATTAGCTGACTTACATCTTTAATAGTTATAGTTTCCATCGACCAAAGCAACGATAAATAGTGTTCAATGTGTAATTTTCAAGCATGAATAAATTGCTTCCTACTTTCAAACATGTGTACGTACTCTTGAGAACTTCATTTTGTTCAATATTTGGCATTTCCTTCACAAGCGATTTGACGGCATTTTGAGCAAGTAAGTCAGACGCAATAGTACCTATTGAGAAAAAAGGAACGCGATAACGTGCAGGATGCAATGGTGACTTATTCTTCAAGAGAAATACGGAGTGTTTACGACAAAACGTGCCAAGCTAAGCAGAGCTGGTGGTCACAAATACTTATTCAATTACAGTTTTCCAGTAAATGAATGTTTCATCTAATGAAATATACGTCTAGATATTGGACTTCAATTGATAAAAGGATATAAAATTCGTTTGAAACTAATTCCTACTTTCATCCTTCGATCTTTCCCGCCATTCATTTGCATCTTGCGGGTCATTCGACGCAGTTGTTGTTTCGACAATTGCATCCGTTATAATGTGATCCTGGGTAAATCTGTTTCAATTACAATTTAAAGTGTTTTCTTTAGTATTGGTTAATAGTAGCGCATAATAGAAACCAGCAAATCATTTTTCTTATACATATTACCATAATAATAGTAAAAGCGATTACAACATCCAGCATTATTAAAAAAACTACTTCGGTTAAACAATTTTTATAGTTGATGGAAATACTTTTACAACACTTTAAGAACCACTCTTGAAAAATATGACTAAAATCATCAATCATTACCTTTTCCCCATTAGGGAGTTCACAAATGAAGTTTTGCCGACATTCTCTAAGCCCATAATCATCACTCGTGCAAAGGTGGCGTTAATACTCCCTTCCTTTAAAAATGCATTGAAGACTGAAATCGCACTTTCACCTCTTAGTTGTATTTCCCATGGGACTGAAACAGCTGATAGTGAATAAGTTTAACATAGTCATTGTGGTTTATATTTATTTCCTATCATTACTTCATAAGAAAGCACGATGTTACGTTGATATTTCTGCAGCAATCCATAATTGTCAAATCACATCCGCCAACCCAGCAAATCCACCGACCAAATCACCGACCAGTCATATTGTTCAGTCAACCGTTCATTGTAGAACATTACTTATAGAAATAATAAAATAAAAGGCTAAGGTTAGGCTAAAAGGCTAGGTATAGTAGTGTAATCAAATTGTCCGTGAAACTAGCATAGCATTTATTACCTGAGATATTGAGAAATTTGGAGAAAAATTACCCATCATATAAACTGCACTACTCCTACTAATACAATCTATCTACAAAAGGTGCACATGAAACAATCGAAAGAGTTGAGATGTGTGTAATAAAGAATATAACAAGTTAAAAACAAAACAAAAACATTTCACTCCTAAAGGTACTCAATACCTAACTGATTCATTTTTAAGAGCTCAAGATAAAATAATGAAGAAATGATAACGATGAATAATACTGGTACAGGTGAAGGGATTCCATTGAATATGAGGATGAGGTGAGGGTTATTAGGTCATCCGTGAATGTTTAAATTAAGTTCTTGAGCCGTGTTTTATTGCAGCCATTATTATTTTGGGCAAGAATCTTTAATCAAATATCGCAAAAGGATAGGCCTATTATATAAGTAAGGAATCTCTACTCAATTCCTCATGCCAAATATGTATCTGCAGTCGCCACACTACCTGAGCACAAATTACGCTGATATCTACGCGCACCAAAAATCCAATACAAACCCGTACAAGTTATTTTCTAGCATCCGATTTCTATTGTCAGCAAATACAACGATTTCATTTTAATTGTTGAGAAACATTTGAAGTTCTAAAATTATTTCTTAAAAAAAAAGAAAATAGTAGTAACAACATTGTTCACGCATAAGACTAATACAAACTGAAAAGAGTCCAACTAGGCGGGAAGTACTGATACGTTCACGTCAAAAAAGAAAAAGTAAGATTTTAAATTCACAAACGTGCAAACAAATCTAATAATTTGTATACCTCCCGTGAGTTTATAAGCAAGAAGTATACAGAAACAGCCAAGCTATAGTTTCCTACTAAAGTCAATATAACATTGAGAACTTAAACAATTATAAGGATTAAGCCTCATAATTTACTCTTGCGCGGCTTCATATTGCAAGCTTTTTTTTTTCTTGTGCGTTTACAGATTTAAACGAGATACAGTAATTGTTTGTATTCGTGACCATAAGCAACTGTAGTATATTACTTAGATTGTAAATCAGTGTATGCATAATAAAAGTAGATATTTAAAAAAAAAGATATTACCCAAACAGCATGTCTAGTTTTAATCAGGTGTTTACTAAGTTTATTAGCTTGTACGTTTATCAAATCTAAAATTGTATTATCTAAAACATATTAGCTTTTTGATTTATTGAATGCTGAAACGAATTTTTATATTTTATTAGAGCGATTAACATTACATTTTGAGATATTACGACCTTTCTCTAAAGCCATTAATATAAAAGTTTTTAAAACAATTTCGCTTGATTATTTGGATATCTCTTGCCTTTTTAAAGTTTTCAGACCTGAAATACAACAACATGCATTCTGATATTATCTACATGCCTAACGTCGTAAGAGCGTAAAGTATTGTATTGTTACGTGAAACAAAACAACTGATAAAAGTATATCAGATTCTTCAGATTAACTGGTAAGACAAAAGATTCCGTGATATGGAGTGATTTTTTCATGACTATTACTATTATTGTGTTTCGGAATGTTAAATACTTGATGGATTGATGGTTTCAAAAACCACATATTTCATTTGCTGAACTATCTTATAATCGCAAAAAAATAAAAATAAATAAACTAAGAAAGAAAAAAACACTATTGTCGCGCTTTAAAGTAATGTACAAAAATACAAAAACTAAAAAAAAAACAAGGCGATTGGTAAACTGGTCAAGTATTTGTTTTGAATAAATTAAATTCAGGTCTTGGTATCTTTCAATGATCATAACAAAAATAATATAGATAACAACGATTTATCTTTGCAGTAGAGTAATTGAATATAACATCAGTAAATACCAGAACTCATTCTGTAAACTATTTAATGATTGTGCAAGTAATACATATAAATTGACAGGGAAACATATAATCACAGTGAAAGCGTTTGTTTTTCCACCGATATAATCCTATCGTCAATCTATACAACCAGTGCTTAGCTACTGTTCTTTTGAGGACTACTTGATTTTAAGATCACAGGTCCCATGTTGTATGCTGTCATGGATTATCATAACGTAGCAAAGTGAGCTTGTAAAACATAACATATTGCCCACGGGGAAACGTATTTCTTCCAAATAGGTGTCATGTTTAAAATGCTTAAATAAAGATTAAATGCATGTGAACAGAAATGATAAACATTTACGGAGAAAAGTGTACACATAAACATATTTAAAGATGATAAAAGACTTTAAATATAGCAATTAGTATAGATAACAACAACAATAATTAAAATCATTTAAAATTACTCTTAAAAATTAGTCCCTATATGCAAGGTTAAAAATTATTATATTGAGTTTGATATTCTTTGGTAATTTTGCCATTTATTTTACAAAGAATAGACACAATTTGAATAGTAATCATACTAATTAACCATTGCCTATTACACCTATTAACTATTATATCAATATTTTGCACATATTAAATGTGTTTTAGCCTAATACATTTATAAATTATCATGTCGATTGTGTTTCTTTCTTTTTGCGACATTAATTATAACAACTAATATGTGTTTTAGCCTAATGCATTTATAGATTATCATATTGATTTTGTTTCTTTTTTTTGCGACATTAATTATAACAACTAACATGTGTTTTAGTCTAATACATTTATAGATTATCATGTTGATTTTGTTTCTTTCTTTTTGCGACATTAATTATAACAACTAACATGTGTTTTAGTCTAATACATTTATAGATTATCATGTTGATTTTGTTTCTTTCTTTTTGCGACATTGATTATAACAACTAACATGTGTTTTAGTCTAATACATTCGTAGATTATCATGTTGATTTTGTTTCTCTCTTTTTGCGACATTAATTATAACAACTAACATAGATAATAACACCAATATTTAGAAGGAAATTATATTTACATCAGTAAATTTCACAAATTAAATTGTCAACTTATCAAGTTTGCAAAAATTACATTTACATTGGTTTGAAGAAGGTAATTTCAATAATTATTTTGAATAATAGCGCTCATTATTAGCAGAAAATAATAATAACATCAGTAAATCTTACACTTACTTAGCTAAAACTTGATATGTCTTTGATAGTTGGAAAAGGGTTAGATATTGATAAGTATTGAAGGAATTGAAAAAAAAATGAATAATAAGCAGACAAATTAACCATTGCCTGCCAATCTTTTAAATATCATATCAATATTTTGCACATATTATATGTATTTGACCTAAGAAGGTATAGATTATCCACTTGCTTTTTTTTTCCCCATAAGTCTTCAAAAGAACAGCAACTATAAAAAGTTATATTGCGTATAGACACATTTCTGTCTCGAAAAGATTGATTGGCATTTTAAATTAGACTATTAGATATGAAAACGTATGTCCTAGGGTGTTTAATTTCCTAGGTTTTAAATGATTATTTTGAGTTGAATATTGATTGGTAATTTTGTCATTTTATTCTAATAAATATAAACAATTGAAAAAATAAACACACAAATTAACCATTGCTTATCCGTCTATTAACTATTATATCTATATTTTGTACATATCACATATATTTTGACCTAAGAAAATATTTAGTATGTTGATTCTTCTTATTTTCTCTGAAGTCTTGAGAAAAGCAGCATTGGAATCTCAGACCTTAACATGTTAACTTATCATTTTTTTGCAAATATTATATCTAACTTGCTAGGTTATATTTAATTTGAGTGAGATTATATCTAAATTGCTAGGTTATATTTAATTTGAGTGAGATATTACTCAATATATTCAAAATTAAATAACATCAGTGATGCTCAGACCCTAGAATATTAACGAATTTATATTTTGCAATTATTACATTTGTATTGATATAGATTACCATTTTTTCTTCTTTTTACTCTAACCTTTGAAAGTAACTGCAATTAAAAACAATACTTATATTGTTTATAGACGCACTGCGTACTTTATCGAAATGGTTTAAAGCATTTCCAATTGGGCTTGAAAGTG
Source organism: Chiridota heheva (assembly GCA_020152595.1). Lineage (NCBI taxonomy): Eukaryota > Metazoa > Echinodermata > Holothuroidea > Apodida > Chiridotidae > Chiridota > Chiridota heheva. Next base: position 110,175 of record JAIGNY010000202.1, read on the forward strand.
AGTTTTAATTGCTATGTTATCAATTAGAAAATGCTTGGTAATTTTGTTATTTTCTTCGACTGACTATAAACAATGTGAATAACGAACAAACCTATTGACCATAGCAAAAAATATACATGCTATATGTAAGAAATATTTATTCAAAATCGGCTAACATTTCTTTTAACGTTGACTTCTACGCGTTCTTTAAAAACACTTATTCCCACCCTGAATTAATGTACAAATCATTTATCTATTTTCTACGACTACTTAAATATTCTTTAAATCGCAGTTCACATCAATAAAGTTCCGTCTACTGTCACATGTAAAAATAACGTACTAAACCTAAACATAAAACGCATTATCCAAGGATAAACGTATCTACTAAACTACAGTCACATTTTGTTATCTTGAAATGGAAATGCAATGCGAAACAGATTTAATAATGAAAACATCGTTAGCAGATAATTACAATAACAAGAGTTAATCTCAGAACTCTAAACGTTAACTATTCAATGCTTTGCAAATATTACACCTAAATTGATATGGGCACACATATATTATGATGTTGTTTTCTTCTTCCCTTTACACCTTGATCAGAACAGCAACTAAAAAGGGTATATTGCATATAGATATGCTTCTTTCTTAGAAACAAATAATTAATACATTATTCATAGGTGATTAGGAGACCAAACAAATTATAGATAGCTATATCACATTTTAAGATAAGACCTTTTTTGTAAAGAGATTTATATAAGATTGAAGTTTTGGAAACGATTTCGACATTTTTGAGATTTGCAATGTAGGCTCATTAATTGATTGTTACTTGCCATACCATAAATATTTATTTTGAGTCAGAAGTTACTTTAATTTATCCTAATGAATTAAACAATTTTGATAATGAACACACAAATTAACCAGAACTTCAAATGTGCTGAGGGTCTGACGGGGGTTCCGATGCACAATAAGGATTTCATTTTTTGTTACATGTATGATAAATCAAATTACAGAATGGGTCCACTCAAAATAATACAGAAGACACAATTTTACTATTTTACCAGTACTCACAATAGTGATTGATTGCTATAATAGTCAGGAAATTATATGGACCATGGACCTCGGGATATCTGCGTACCATATATGAACCCACTGTATCGTTCTTGAGATATTGTTTCTGTAGGCTTTTGTTGGGCAAAATTTGATTAAGCTATCTGTGTACTTCTTATGGTTTGGAATTCAATGTATTAGTGTATCATTCTTCGGGCAATTTGCTTAAAATCTATTTTTGAGAAAACAATAGTAAGCCCCATTTACTATCCATATTGATGAATTCAACATTTTACACGGCGGTGAACATGAACACATCAGCAAACAACATAACAACAACATATTAGCTAACTACCAAATTAACAAAACAGACGTAGAGTTCTTACAATTCAAGCAATGCATTTTTTTCTCGAGATATTGTGTTTCCAAGCTCTTTAAAAAAAATCATATTAAGCCTCACCTACTATTGATATTACGGTTATGGATTCAAAGTTTTACGATGAACATGTACACATCTTGCTAACAAAGTAATTACACAAATTATGAAAAATAGGTTTTGACCAAGAATTTTAGCTTAAACATGGAAATGGTTGGTAAGAAGCTGATTTTTCCAGGATATGTCCAGAATTATTTGTAGAATAGCATACTAATAGTTCCCGAAAATTGTCATGGAGCTTTCTCGGAAATCTAAGACGGCGTCCAAAATGGCCGCCATTAATTTTGTATCATAACTTTGCATTCAGAAAGGTTATACGTAAAAAATAAGTGTCTCCACATATGTTTTAAGGGACAAGTAATCCATCGAATACATCATTAAGAGGTTAAATTAAAACACCTAAAAATTACCCAAACCAAGATGGCGTCCAAAATTGCAGCCATATTTTTATTTTCATGATATCATTTCAACCTGACAGGTTAACAATGCAATAAGAATGTTCAACAATTGTTCTAATAAAGAAAGAATCCACTAAAGAATAACTAAGAGGTTACAAAACCATAAGATACCAAAATGGCATCCAAAATTCTGCCAACCGGGTCGCAACATATAGCATATGATCATCACAAAAGTCCCTTATACACCTTTGTACACATGAAATACGTTTGTAAACGTTATTTATTCCATAATCTGTAAATTTATTGAAACTGTGATTCACTGTACCTAAACGAGGTGATTTTTTAAAAAATTACACTTTTGCAATGGAAAGAAGGAGATTATGTTTGTGACATGTCAGATTTTTCCTGCCTATGGACTTTTTTGTTCAAAGAAGCTAACTCATTTAATTATCGCGAACTAACTCACGATGAGCTAACTATTTTATATCTCTAATATCGCATGCAACATCTTTAGTACCACAGTAGTTATGACCAGTGATGTTGGCGCACCATCGTCATCGTTGACATCTAGAGGTGTGGGTGCAGTGTTGCTGAAGGTTTGACCTGTGCATTTGCTGCACATGGAGGTGCACAACGTCCAAGATTCTTACAACTACATGTCATGTTGGCACAACGTTCAGCTTTACACCCGCATGATGCCATATTGATCAATGTGTTTGGGGCTACAGGTATGTCTGTTTCTACTGGTGCAAGAGTTCCATCCTATGATCGCCATCCCCAGTCTGTTGGAGGCAGAGAATTTTCCATCCATTTTTAAACTGTGAGGTAAAGAGGTAGGAATTTTGTTTTGCTACAGCACTAGCTGGGAGTAAGCTTACCAGCTGGAATGGTGAGCTAAGGGAACTCCTATCAATCGGCCGTTTATATGCTATGTTGCGTTATTCATCCAGAGATTTAAAGTTACTAGCTCCATACAACTTGAGAATGAAACTTTCTCCTGCTTTATTCACCTTTGCAAGTGTGCATTGAGCCTTTGTGAACGTGTCCAACTAACCATAGTCCTATTTTTTAAGCACCAGACTAAATGCCTTGCGTTCGTCCAGACGTGAGATGACAGAAACAGTATCACATCCTGTAATAGTTTGTATGACCATCGAGTGCTTGGCTGTTCTCCGATCACCTGCTGAATTTCATGAATGTTGTAAGAGGTTGTCGGATTGTTGCGGCCTAACATGTACACATATGTAGAACAATAGTTGCTCGAGCAACTAGCATGACTAATAGGTCAGTATATGTTCTTACAGCGACTGTCAGCTCTGCTTAACCAGAGCTACGCTTTTAAAAGAATAGCAACTAAGAAGGTGCATTACATATAGACACACATCTAAACATAACAAATATACAAACTTCGTTCTAAAAAAAAGGATGCATTGAAAGCTTTTAAAATTAGGCTGATGAATTGATTTGTACTTGTTTTGTCATAAATGATCATATTCTGAGCTAGATATTGCTACTTTTTAGGAAATATTGGCTGTAATCATTCTCAGTCGCATTCTAATACGTTAAAATGAAGAGATGAAATGCGAAGGAAACTTAATCAAGAAAACTTACCGGCTGAAGTGATCCCATGAAAAATTAAGGAGAAGATAAAAGATTTTGACATAGATAATAATACACATATTCATCAGAAAATTATAATAACATCAGTAAGTCTTAGAACTTAAAATGTTAACTCATTAATAGTTTGGAAATATTACATCTTAATTGATATGGTTACAAATATATTATTGTGTTGATGTTTTCTTTTCCCACTACGCCATGGAAAGGACGGCAACTAATAAGAATACATTACAAATATACACACTTCGTTCTAAAAAAAGGATAAATTGAAAGCATTTGAATTTAGACTGATGAATTGATTTGTACTTGTTTTGTTATAAGTGTTTATATATTCTGAGCTAGATTTTGCTACTTTTTGAGAAATATTGGCTGTAATCATTCTCTACATACAGATCATTTTACTTTCCTTGAATTTAAACTGATTTCTAAGCTTCTTTCAACATTCTTTAATTCATTGTGAATTAATACCAGCAGTATTTATATACATTCCACGAATACTTGAATTTTTAGCATCACGATTGACATCCAAAAATTAAAATCTTAATTGGAATCATTCTCTATATGCAGCTAATTTTACTTTCCTTTAAATTCGGTTGATTTTCAAACGTTCTTTTAACATTATTAATATCATCGTAATTTAATACCAGCAGTATTTATATACTTTCTGCGATTACTTAGTTTTTAGTATCACGATTGACATCAACAAAGTGACATCTGCTGCCGCATGAGAAAATTACGTACCAAAAACAAAACTACAAATAAAACACATTGTACATGAGTAAATATCACAATTGTGTTCCCAAATTACAGTCGCATTTTAATACGTTGAAATAAAGAGATGAAATGCAAAGGAAATTTAATCATTAAAACTTACCGGCTAAAGTGATCCCATGCAAAAATAAGGAGAAGATAAAAGACATTGACGTAGACAATAATACACATATTTATCAGAAAATTACAATAACATCAGTAAGTCTTAGAACTTAAAATGTTAACTCATTAACAGTTTGGAAATGTTACATTTTAATCGATATGGTTACAAATATATTATCGTGTTGATATTTTCCTTTTCCGACTACGCCATGGAAATGACGGCAACTAATAAGAAAACGTTACAAATATACACACTTCGTTCTAAAAAAGAATGAATCGAAAGCATTTGAAATTAGACTGATGAATTGATTTGTACTTGTTTTGTTATAGGTGTTTATATGCTGAGCTAGATTTTGCTACTTTTTGAGAAATATTGGCTGTAATCAATCTCTACATACAGATAATTTTACTTTCCTTGAATTTAAATTGATTTCTAAGCGTTCTTTCAACATTGTTTATTCCATCGTGAATTAATACCAGCAGTATTTATATACTTTCCCTGAATACTTAATTTTTAGCATCACGATTGACATCTAAAATTTTAAACTTTAACTTGAACTATTCTCTATATGCAGCTAATTTTATTTTCTTTGAATTTAGGTTGCTTTCTAAGCGTTCTTTCAACATTATTAATACCATCGTTAATTAATACCAGCAGTATTTATATACTTTCCACGATTACTTAGTTTTTAGTATCACGAATGACATCAACAAAGTGACGTTTGCTGCCGCATGAGAAAATTACGTACCATAAACAAAACTAAACATAAAACACATTGTACAAGAGTAAACATCTTAATTGTGTTCTCCAATTTACAGTCGCATTTTAATACTTTAAAATGAAGAGATGAAATGCGAAGGAAATTTAATCATGAAAACTTACCAGCTGAAGTGATCCCATGAAAAATTAAGGAGAAGATAAAAGATATTGACATAGATAATAATACACATATTCATCAGAAAATTACAAAAACATCAATAAGTCTTAGAACTTAAAATGTTAACTCATTAATAGTTTGGAAATGTTACATCTTAATTGATATGGTCACAAATATATTATTGTGTTGATTTTCCTTTTCCCACTACGCCATGGAAAGGACGGCAACTAATAATAATACATTACAAATATACACACTTCGTTCTAAAAAATGATAAATTGAAAGCATTTGAATTAAGACTGATGAATTGATTTTTACTTGTTTTGTTATAAGTCTTTATATGCTGAGCTAGATTTTGCTACTTTTTGAGAAATATTGGTGTATTTCATTCTCTACATACAGATAACTTTACTTTCCTTGAATTTAAACTGATTTCTAACCTTCTTTCAACATTCTGTAATTCACTGTGAATTAATACCAGCAGTATTTATATACGTTCCACGAATACTTAATTTTTAGCATCACGATTGACATCCAAAAATTAAAATTTTAACTGGAATTATTCTCTATATGCAGCTAATTTTACTCTCCTTTAAATTCGGTTGATTCTCAAGCGTTCTTTTAACATTATTAATATCATCGTAATTTAATACCAGCAGTATTTATATACTTTCTACGATTACTTAGTTTTTAGTATCACGATTGACATCAACAAAGTGACATCTGCTGCCGCATGAGAAAATTACGTACCAAAAACAAAACTACAAATAAAACACATTGTACATGAGTAAATATCACAATTGTGTTCCCCAAACTACAGTCGCATTTTAATACGTTGAAATAAAGAGATGAAATGCAAAGGAAATTTAATCATTAAAACTTACCGGCTAAAGTGATCCCATGCAAAAATAAGGAGAAGATAAAAGACATTGACGTAGACAATAATACACATATTCATCAGAAAATTACAATAACATCAGTAAGTCTTAGAACTTAAAATGTTAACTCATTAACAGTTTGGAAATGTTACATTTTAATCGATATGGTTACAAATATATTATCGTGTTGATATTTTCCTTTTCCGACTACGCCATGGAAATGACGGCAACTAATAAGAAAACGTTACAAATATACACACTTCGTTCTAAAAAAAGAATGATTCGAAAGCATTTGAAATTAGACTGATGAATTGATTTGTACTTGTTTTGTTATAGGTGTTTATATGCTGAGCTAGATTTTGCTACTTTTTGAGAAATATTGGCTGTAATCAATCTCTACATACAGATAATTTTACTTTCCTTGAATTTAAATTGATTTCTAAGCGTTCTTTCAACATTGTTTATTCCATCGTGAATTAATACCAGCAGTATTTATATCCTTTCCACGAATATTTAATTTTTAGCATCACGATTGACATCCAAAAATTAAAATTTTAACTGGAATTATTCTCTATATGCAGCTAATTTTACTCTCCTTTAAATTCGGTTGATTCTCAAGCGTTCTTTTAACATTATTAATATCATCGTAATTTAATACCAGCAGTATTTATATAGTTTCTACGATTACTTAGTTTTTAGTATCACGATTGACATCAACAAAGTGACATCTGCTGCCGCATGAGAAAATTACGTACCAAAAACAAAACTACAAATAAAACACATTGTACATGAGTAAATATCACAATTGTGTTCCCCAAACTACAGTCGCATTTTAATACGTTGAAATAAAGAGATGAAATGCAAAGGAAATTTAATCATTAAAACTTACCGGCTAAAGTGATCCCATGCAAAAATAAGGAGAAGATAAAAGACATTGACGTAGACAATAATACACATATTCATCAGAAAATTACAATAACATCAGTAAGTCTTAGAACTTAAAATGTTAACTCATTAACAGTTTGGAAATGTTACATTTTAATCGATATGGTTACAAATATATTATCGTGTTGATATTTTCCTTTTCCGACTACGCCATGGAAATGACGGCAACTAATAAGAAAACGTTACAAATATACACACTTCGTTCTAAAAAAAGAATGAATCGAAAGCATTTGAAATTAGACTGATGAATTGATTTGTACTTGTTTTGTTATAGGTGTTTATATGCTGAGCTAGATTTTGCTACTTTTTGAGAAATATTGGCTGTAATCAATCTCTACATACAGATAATTTTACTTTCCTTGAATTTAAATTGATTTCTAAGCGTTCTTTCAACATTGTTTATTCCATCGTGAATTAATACCAGCAGTATTTATATACTTTCCACGAATACTTAATTTTTAGCATCACGATTGACATCCAAAAATTAAAATTTTAACTGGAATTATTCTCTATATGCAGCTAATTTTACTCTCCTTTAAATTCGGTTGATTCTCAAGCGTTCTTTTAACATTATTAATATCATCGTAATTTAATACCAGCAGTATTTATATACTTTCTACGATTACTTAGTTTTTAGTATCACGATTGACATCAACAAAGTGACATCTGCTGCCGCATGAGAAAATTACGTACCAAAAACAAAACTACAAATAAAACACATTGTACATGAGTAAATATCACAATTGTGTTCCCCAAACTACAGTCGCATTTTAATACGTTGAAATAAAGAGATGAAATGCAAAGGAAATTTAATCATTAAAACTTACCGGCTAAAGTGATCCCATGCAAAAATAAGGAGAAGATAAAAGACATTGACGTAGACAATAATACACATATTCATCAGAAAATTACAATAACATCAGTAAGTCTTAGAACTTAAAATGTTAACTCATTAACAGTTTGGAAATGTTACATTTTAATCGATATGGTTACAAATATATTATCGTGTTGATATTTTCCTTTTCCGACTACGCCATGGAAATGACGGCAACTAATAAGAAAACGTTACAAATATACACACTTCGTTCTAAAAAAAGAATGAATCGAAAGCATTTGAAATTAGACTGATGAATTGATTTGTACTTGTTTTGTTATAGGTGTTTATATGCTGAGCTAGATTTTGCTACTTTTTGAGAAATATTGGCTGTAATCAATCTCTACATACAGATAATTTTACTTTCCTTGAATTTAAATTGATTTCTAAGCGTTCTTTCAACATTGTTTATTCCATCGTGAATTAATACCAGCAGTATTTATATACTTTCCCTGAATACTTAATTTTTAGCATCACGATTGACATCTAAAATTTTAAACTTTAACTTGAACTATTCTCTATATGCAGCTAATTTTATTTTCTTTGAATTTAGGTTGCTTTCTAAGCGTTCTTTCAACATTATTAATACCATCGTTAATTAATACCAGCAGTATTTATATACTTTCCACGATTACTTAGTTTTTAGTATCACGAATGACATCAACAAAGTGACGTTTGCTGCCGCATGAGAAAATTACGTACCATAAACAAAACTAAACATAAAACACTTTGTTCATGATTAAACATCACAATTGTGTTCTCCAAACTACAGTCGCATTTTAATACGTTGAAATAAAGAGATGAAATGCAAAGGAAATTTAATTATGAAAACTTACCGGCTGAAATGATCCCATGAAAAAATAAGGAGAAGATAAAAGATATTGACGTAGATAATAATACACATATTCATCAGAAAATTACAATAACATCAGTAAGTCTTAGAACTTAAAACGTTAACTCATTATTAGTTTGGAAATGTTACATCCTAATTGATATGATAACAAATATATTATCGTGTTGATGTTTTACTCTTCCCACTACGCCATGGAAATCACGGCAACTAATAAGAATACATTACAAATATACACACTTCGTTCTAAAAAAAGGATGGATCGAAAGCATTTGAAATTAGACTGATGAATTGATTTGTACTTGTTTTGTTATAGGTGTTTATATGCTGAGCTAGATTTTGCTACTTTTTGAGAAATATTGGCTGTAATCAATCTCTACACACAGATAATTTTACTTTCCTTGAATTTAAATTGATTTCTAAGCGTTCTTTCAACATTCTTTATTCCATCGTGAATTAATACCAGCAGTATTTATATACTTTCCCTGAATACTTAATTTTTAGCATCACGATTGACATCTAAAATTTTAAACTTTAACTTGAACTATTCTCTATATGCAGCTAATTTTATTTTCTTTGAATTTAGGTTGCTTTCTAAGCGTTCTTTCAACATTATTAATACCATCGTTAATTAATACCAGCAGTATTTATATACTTTCCACGATTACTTAGTTTTTAGTATCACGAATGACATCAACAAAGTGACGTTTGCTGCCGCATGAGAAAATTACGTACCATAAACAAAACTAAACATAAAACACATTGTACAAGAGTAAACATCACATTTGTGTTCTCCAATTTACAGTCGCATTTTAATACTTTAAAATGAAGAGATGAAATGCGAAGGAAATTTAATCATGAAAACTTACCAGCTGAAGTGATCCCATGAAAAATTAAGGAGAAGATAAAAGATATTGACATAGATAATAATACACATATTCATCAGAAAATTACAAAAACATCAATAAGTCTTAGAACTTAAAATGTTAACGCATTAATAGTTTGGAAATGTTACATCTTAATTGATATGGTCACAAATATATTATTGTGTTGATTTTTCCTTTTCCCACTACGCCATGGAAAGGACGGCAACTAATAATAATACATTACAAATATACACACTTCGTTCTAAAAAAATGATAAATTGAAAGCATTTGAATTAAGACTGATGAATTGATTTTTACTTGTTTTGTTATAAGTCTTTATATGCTGAGCTAGATTTTGCTACTTTTTGAGAAATATTGGTGGATTTCATTCTCTACATACAGATAACTTTACTTTCCTTGAATTTTAACTGATTTCTAACCTTCTTTCAACATTCTGTAATTCACTGTGAATTAATACCAGCAGTATTTATATACTTTCCACGAATACTTAATTTTTAGCATCACGATTGACATCCAAAAATTAAGATTTTACCTGGAATCATTGTTTATATGCAGCTAATTTTACTTTCTTTTAAGTTAGGTTGATTCTCAAGCGTTCTTTTAACATTATTAATATCATCGTAATTTAATACCAGCAGTATTTAAATACTTTCAACGATTACTTAGTTTTTAGTATCACGATTGACATCAACAAAGTGACATCTGCTGCCGCATGAGAAAATTACGTACCATAAACAAAACTAAACATAAAACACATTGTACAAGAGTAAACATTTTAATTGTGTTCTCCAATTTACAGTCGCATTTTAATACTTTAAAATGAAGAGATGAAATGCGAAGGAACTTTAATCATTAAAACTTACCGGCTGAAGTGATCCCATGCAAAATTTAGGAGAAGATAAAAGACATTGACGTAGATAATAATACACATATTCATCAGAAAATTACAATAATATCAGTAAGTCTTAGAACTTAAAATGTTAACTCATTAATAGTTTGGAAATGTTACATCTTAATTGATATGGTTACACATATATTATCGTGTTGATGTTTTCCTTTTCAGACTACGCCATGAAAATGACGGCAACTAATAAGAATACGTTACAAATATACACACTTCGTTCTAAAAAAAGGATGAATCGAAAGCATTTGAAATTAGACTGATGAATTGATTTGTACTTGTTTTGTTATAGGTGTTTATATGCTGAGCTAGATTTTGCTACTTTTTGAGAAATATTGGCTGTAATCAATCTCTACATACAGATAATTTTACTTTCCTTGAATTTAAATTGATTTCTAAGCGTCTTTCAACATTCTTTATTTCATCGTGAATTAATACCAGCAGTATGTATATACTTTTCCTGATTACTTGATTTTTAGCATCACGATTAACATTTAAAATTTAAAATTTTAAGTGGAACTTTTTTCTATATGCAGCTAATTTTTTTTTTTTAAATTTAGGTTGCTTTTTAAGCGTTCTTTCAACATTATTAATACCATCGTTATATAATACCAGCAGTTTCTATATACTTTCCACGATTACTTAGTTTTTAGTATCACGAATGACATCAAAAAAGCGACGTTTGCTGCCGCATGAGAAAATTACGTACCATAAACAAAATTAAACATAAAACACATTGTACAAGAGTAAACATCACAATTGTGTTCTCCAAATTACAGTCGCATTTTAATACGTTGAAATAATGAGATGAAATGCAAAGGAAATTTGATCATTAAAACTTACCGGCTGAAGTGTTCCCATGAAAAAGTAAGGAGAAGATAAAAGACATTGACGTAGTCAATAATACACATATTCATCAGAAAATTACAATAACATCAGTAATTCTTAGAACTTAAAATGTTAACTCATTAATAGTTTGGAAATGTTACATCTTAATTGATATGGTTACAAATATATTATTGTGTTGATGTTTTCCTTTTTCCACTACGCCATGAAAATGACGGCAACTAATACGAATACATCACAAATATACACACTTTGTTCTAAAAAAAGGATAAATTAAAAGCATTTAAATTTAGACTGAGGAATTAATTTTTACTTGTTTTGTTATAAGTCTTTATATGCTGAGCTAGAATTTGCTACTTTTTGAGAAATACTGGCTGTAATCATTATCTACATACAGATAATTTTACTTTCCTTGAATTTGAATTGATTTCTAACCTTCTTTCAACATTCTTTATTCCATCGTGAATTAATACCAGCAGTATTTATATACTTTCCCTGAATACTTAATTTTTAGCATCACGATTGACATCTAAAATTTTAAACTTTAACTTGAACTATTCTCTATATGCAGCTAATTTTATTTTATTTGAATTTAGGTTGCTTTCTAAGCGTTCTTTCAACATTATTAATACCATCGTTAATTAATACCAGCAGTATTTATATACTTTCCACGATTACTTAGTTTTTAGTATCACGAATGACATCAACAAAGTGACGTTTGCTGCCGCATGAGAAAATTACGTACCATAAACAAAACTAAACATAAAACACATTGTACAAGAGTAAACATCACATTTGTGTTCTCCAAATTACAGTCGCATTTTGATACGTTAAAATGAAGAGATGAAATGCGAAGGAAATTTAAACATGAAAACTTACCGGCTGAAGTAATCCCATGAAAAAATAAGGAGAAGATAACACATTTTCATCAGAAAATTACAAAAACATCAGTAATTCTTAGAACTTAAAATGTTAACTCATTAATAGTTTGGAAATGTTACGCCTTAATTAATATGGTTACAAATATATTATTGTGTTGATGTTTTCTTTTTCCCATAACGCACTCCATGGAAAGGACGGCAACTAATAAGAATACTTTACAATTATACACACTTCGTTCTAAAAAAAAAAGTAAATTGAAAGCATTTGAAATTAGACTGATGAATTGATTTTTACTTGTTTTGTTATAAGTCTTTATATGCTGAGCTAGATTTTGCTACTTTTTGAGAAATATTGGCTGTAATCATTCTCTACATACAGATAACTTTACTTTCCTTGAATTTAAACTGATTTCTAACCTTCTTTCAACATTCTGTAATTCACTGTGAATTAATACCAGCAGTATTTATATACTTTCCACGAATACTTAATTTTTAGCATCACGATTGACATCCAAAAATTAAAATTTTAACTGGAATTATTCTCTATATGCAGCTAATTTTACTCTCCTTTAAATTCGGTTGATTCTCAAGCGTTCTTTTAACATTATTAATATCATCGTAATTTAATACCAGCAGTATTTATATACTTTCTACGATTACTTAGTTTTTAGTATCACGATTGACATCAACAAAGTGACATCTGCTGCCGCATGAGAAAATTACGTACCAAAAACAAAACTACAAATAAAACACATTGTACATGAGTAAATATCACAATTGTGTTCCCCAAACTACAGTCGCATTTTAATACGTTGAAATAAAGAGATGAAATGCAAAGGAAATTTAATCATTAAAACTTACCGGCTAAAGTGATCCCATGCAAAAATAAGGAGAAGATAAAAAGACATTGACGTAGACAATAATACACATATTCATCAGAAAATTACAATAACATCAGTAAGTCTTAGAACTTAAAATGTTAACTCATTAACAGTTTGGAAATGTTACATTTTAATCGATATGGTTACAAATATATTATCGTGTTGATATTTTCCTTTTCCGACTACGCCATGGAAATGACGGCAACTAATAAGAAAACGTTACAAATATACACACTTCGTTCTAAAAAAGAATGAATCGAAAGCATTTGAAATTAGACTGATGAATTGATTTGTACTTGTTTTGTTATAGGTGTTTATATGCTGAGCTAGATTTTGCTACTTTTTGAGAAATATTGGCTGTAATCAATCTCTACATACAGATAATTTTACTTTCCTTGAATTTAAATTGATTTCTAAGCGTTCTTTCAACATTGTTTATTCCATCGTGAATTAATACCAGCAGTATTTATATCCTTTCCACGAATACTTAATTTTTAGCATCACGATTGACATCCAAAAATTAAAATTTTAACTGGAATTATTCTCTATATGCAGCTAATTTTACTCTCCTTTAAATTCGGTTGATTCTCAAGCGTTCTTTTAACATTATTAATATCATCGTAATTTAATACCAGCAGTATTTATATACTTTCTACGATTACTTAGTTTTTAGTATCACGATTGACATCAACAAAGTGACATCTGCTGCCGCATGAGAAAATTACGTACCAAAAACAAAACTACAAATAAAACACATTGTACATGAGTAAATATCACAATTGTGTTCCCCAAACTACAGTCGCATTTTAATACGTTGAAATAAAGAGATGAAATGCAAAGGAAATTTAATCATTAAAACTTACCGGCTAAAGTGATCCCATGCAAAAATAAGGAGAAGATAAAAGACATTGACGTAGACAATAATACACATATTCATCAGAAAATTACAATAACATCAGTAAGTCTTAGAACTTAAAATGTTAACTCATTAACAGTTTGGAAATGTTACATTTTAATCGATATGGTTACAAATATATTATCGTGTTGATATTTTCCTTTTCCGACTACGCCATGGAAATGACGGCAACTAATAAGAAAACGTTACAAATATACACACTTCGTTCTAAAAAAGAATGAATCGAAAGCATTTGAAATTAGACTGATGAATTGATTTGTACTTGTTTTGTTATAGGTGTTTATATGCTGAGCTAGATTTTGCTACTTTTTGAGAAATATTGGCTGTAATCAATCTCTACATACAGATAATTTTACTTTCCTTGAATTTAAATTGATTTCTAAGCGTTCTTTCAACATTGTTTATTCCATCGTGAATTAATACCAGCAGTATTTATATTAATGACTATGTGTGTTATTTTCAATGTTAATGTCTTTTATCTTCTGTTTAATTTTCATCGGAATACTTCAGTTGGTAAGTTATCATGATTAAATTTCCTTTGCATTTCATCTCTTCATTTAAACGTAATAAAATGCGACTGTAATTTGGACAACACAATTGTGGTGTTTACTCTTGTACAATGTGTTTTATGCTTAGTTTTGTTGATGGTACGTAATATTAATATGTGACAGCAAACGTCACTTTGTTGATGTCAATCGCGATGTTAAAAATTAAGTAATCGTGGAAAGTATACAAATACTGCTGGTATTAATTTACGATGAATTTAAGAATGATGAAAGAAGGCTCAGAATTCAACTTAAATTCAAAGAAAGTAAAATTAGCTGCACGCAGAGAATGATTACAGCCAATATTTCTCAAAAAGTAGCAATATCTAGCTCAGAATAAAATCCCTTATGACAAAGCAATTAATAAACAATTCATCACCTGAATTTCAAATGCTTTCAATTCATCCTTTTTATAGAACGAAGTGTGTTTATTATTTATGTACTCGTTTTAGTTGCCGTCCTTTCCAAGGCGTAGTAGGAAAAGGAAAACATCACCATGATAACTTATTTATACCGATATCAATTAAGATGTAGCTTTTGCAAATTTTGTTTTAGTTAACATTTTAACATTATAATATATTTGTACCCATATCATTAAGGATGTAGCTTTTACATACTATTAATTAGTTAACATTTTAAGGTTTAAGTCTTACTGATCTTATTGTAAATTTCTGATGACTATGTGTATTATTATCTATGTTAATGTCTTTTATCTTCTCCTTCACTTTTCAAGGCAACACTTCAGTCTGTAAGTTACCATGATTATATTTCATTTGGATTTCATATCTTCATTTAAACGTATTAAAATGCGACTGTAATTTGGACAACACAATTGTGATGTTTACTCTTGTACAATGTGTTTTATGTTTAGTTTTGTTTATGGTACGTAATAATAACATGTAACAGCAAACGTTACTTTGTTGAAGTACAATCGTGATGCTAAAAATTAAGTAATCGTGGAAAGTATATAAATACTACTAGTATTAATTTACGATGGAATTAAGAATGTTGAAAGAGTGCTTGGAATTCAACTTAAATTCAAGGAAAATGAAATTAGCTGCATGTAGAGCATGATTACAGCCATTATTTATCAAAAAGAAGCAATACTTAGCTCAAAATATAATCATTTATGACAAAAACAAGTAAGAATCAATTCATCAGCCGAATTTCAAATGCTTTCAAGTCTTCCTTCTTTTAGAAAGAAGTGTGTATATTAGTTTTGTACCCATTTTAGTTGCTGTTGTTTCAAAAACGTAGTGGGAAAAGGAAAACATCAACATGGATTTTGTACCCATATCAAATAAGATATAGCATTTCAAAACTATCAAATTAGTTAACATTTTAAAATGATAATATATTTGAACCCATATCAATTAAAATGTGGCACTTGCAACCTTTTAATTAGTTAAAATTTGACCATGGTAGTATATTTGTACCCATATCAATTAGGATGTAGCATTTACATACTATCAATTAGTTAACAGTTTAAGGTCTAAGACTTACTAATGTTATTGTAATTTTCTAATGACTATGTGTATTATTGTCGATGTTAATGTCTTTTATCTTCTCTTTAGATTTTCTTTGGAACACTTCAGTCCGTAAGTTATCATGATTAAATTTTTGAAATTCATCTCTTTACTTTCAACGTATAAAAATGCGGCGGTAATTTGGACAACACAATTGTGGTGTTTACTCTTGTACAATGTGTTTTATGTTTAATTTTGTTTATGGTACGTAATTTTCTCATGCGGCAGCAAACGTCACTTTTTTGATGTCATTCGTGATACTAAAAACTAAGTAATCGTGGAAAGTATATAGAAACTGCTGGTATTATATAACGATGGTATTAATAATGTTGAAAGAACGCTTAAAAAGCAACCTAAATTTAAAAAAAAAAAATTAGCTGCATATAGAAAAAAGTTCCACTTAAAATTTTAAATTTTAAATGTTAATCGTGATGCTAAAAATCAAGTAATCAGGAAAAGTATATACATACTGCTGGTATTAATTCACGATGAAATAAAGAATGTTGAAAGACGCTTAGAAATCAATTTAAATTCAAGGAAAGTAAAATTATCTGTATGTAGAGATTGATTACAGCCAATATTTCTCAAAAGTAGCAAAAATCCAGCTCAGCATATAAACACATATAACAAAACAAGTACAAATCAATTCATCAGTCTAATTTCAAATGCTTTCTGATTCATCCTTTTTTTAGAACGAAGTGTGTATATTTGTAACGTATTCTTATTAGTTGCCGTCATTTTCATGGCGTAGTCTGAAAAGGAAAACATCAACACGATAATATATGTGTAACCATATCAATTAAGATGTAACATTTCCAAACTATTAATGAGTTAACATTTTAAGTTCTAAGACTTACTGATATTATTGTAATTTCTGATGAATATGTGTATTATTATCTACGTCAATGTCTTTTATCTTCTCTAAATTTTTGCATGGGATCACTTAATGGTAAGTTTTAATGATTAAAGTTCCTTCGCATTTCATCTCTTCATTTTAAAGTATTAAAATGCGACTGTAAATTGAGAACATAATTAAAATGTTTACTCTTGTACAATGTGTTTTTATGTTTAGTTTTGTTTATGGTACGTAATTTTCTCATGCGGCAGCAGATGTCACTTTGTTGATGTCAATCGTGATACTAAAAACTAAGTAATCGTAGAAAGTATTTAAATACTGCTGGTATTAAATTACGATGATATTAATAATGTTAAAAGAACGCTTGAGAATCAACCTGGCTTAAAAAGAAAGTAAAAGGTGGCAAACAATGATTCCCAGGTAAATCTTAATTTTTTGGATGTCAATCGTGATGCTAAAAATTAAGTATTCAGGGAAAGTATATAAATACTGCTGGTATTAATTCACAGTGAAATATTGGCTGTAGTCATTATCTACATGCAGCTAATTTTACTTTCCTTGAATTTAAGTTGACTTCTAAGCGTTCTTTCAACATTCTTAATTCCATCGTAAATTAATACCAGCAGTATTGATATACTTTCCACAATTACTGAATTTTTAGCATCACGATTGGACTTCATGAAAGTGACTATTGCTGTCGCATGGGAAAACTACATACCAGAAACAAAACTAAACATAAAACATATTGTAGAAGAGTAAACATTACAAGTGTGTTCTCCATAGCAGAGGGATGCAATGAAGATGAAAAGCGAAGGAAATTTATTCATGAAAACTTACAGACTGAAGTGTTCCCATGAAAAATGAAGGAGAAGATAAAAGACATTAACATAGATGATAATACACATAACAATCAGAAAATTTCAATAACATCAGTAAGTCTTAGACCTTAAAGTGTTAACTAATTATTAGTATGTAAATGCTTCATCTTAAATGATATGGGTACAAATATATTATAATGTTAAAATGTTAACTAATTACAAGTTTGCAAAACCCACATTTTGATTGATATGGGTACAAATATATTATCATGTGAAAATGTGAACTAATTAATAGTATGTAAATGCTACATCTTAAATGATATGGGTACAAATATATTATCATGTTAAAATGTTAACTAATTAAAAAGTTTGCAAATGCGACATCTTAATTGATATAGGCACAAATATATTATCATGTTGATGTTTCCCTTTTCCACATTTGTAAATAGGACGGCAACTAAAAAGGGTACATAACAAATATGCACACTTCGTTCTAAAAAGGATGAATTGAAAGCATCTGAAATGTTGCTGATGAATTGATTCTTACTTCTTTTGTCATAAATGATTATATTCTGAGCTAGACATTGCTACTTTTGAGAAATATTGGCTGTAGTCATTATCTACATGCAGCTAATTTTACTTTCCTTGAATTTAAGTTGATTTCTAAGCGTTCTTTCAACATTCTTAATTCCATCGTAAATTAATACCAGCAGTATTTATATACTTTCCACAATTACTGAATTTTTAGCATCACGATTGGACTTCAAGAAAGTGACGTTTGCTGGCGCATGGGAAAACTACATACCAGAAACAAAACTAAACATAAAACATATTGTAGAAGAGTTAACATAACAAGTGTGTTCTCCATAGTACAGGGATGCAATGAAGATGAAAAGCGAAGGAAATTTATTCATGAAAACTTACGTTCTAAAGTGTTCCCAGGAAAAATGAAGGAGAAGATAAAAGACATTAACATAGATAATAATACACATAGTAATCAGAAAATTACAATAACATCAGTAAGTCTTAGACCTTAAAGTGTTAAGTAATTAATAGTATGTAGATGCTTCATCTTAAATGATATTGGTACAAATATATTATAATGTTAGAATGTTAACTAATTACAAGTTTGCAAAACCCACATTTTAATTGATATGGGTACAAATATGTTATCATGTTAAAATTAACTAATTATTAGTATTAAATGCTACATCTTAAATAATATGGGTACAAATATATTATCATGTTAAAATGTTAACTATTAAAAGTTTGCAAATGCGACATCTTAATTGATATAGGTACAAATATATTATCATGTTGATGTTTTCCCTTTTCCACTACGCCTTGAAAAGGACGGCAACTAAAAAGGGTACATAACAAATATACACACTTCGTTCTAAAAAGGATGAATTTGAAAGCTTTTGAAATT
Organism: Chiridota heheva; assembly: GCA_020152595.1. Lineage (NCBI taxonomy): Eukaryota > Metazoa > Echinodermata > Holothuroidea > Apodida > Chiridotidae > Chiridota > Chiridota heheva. The sequence continues at coordinate 129,439 of JAIGNY010000202.1, forward strand.
CTGCTGATGAATTGATTCTTACTTCTTTTGTCATAAATGATTATATTCTGGGCTAGACATTGCTACTTTTGAAAAATATTGGCTGTAATCATTATCTACATGCAGCTAATTTTACTTTCCTTGAATTTATGTTAATTTCTAAGCGTTCTTTCAACATTCCTAATTCCATCGTATATTAATACCAGCAGTATTTATATACTTTCCACAATTACTGAATTTTTAGCATCACGTTTGACATCAACAAAGTGACGTTTGCTGTCACATGGGAAAACTACATACCAGAAACAAAACAAAACATAAAACATATTGTAGAAGAGAAACATCACAATTGTGTTCTCCAAATACAGGGATGCGTTGAAATGAAGATGAAATGCAAAGGAAATTTATTCATGATAACTTACGTTCTGAAGTGTTCCCATGAAAAATAAAGGAGAAGATAAAGACATTAACATAGATAATAATACACATAGTCAATCAAAAAATACAATAACATCAGTAAGTCTTAGACCTTAAAGTGTTAACTAATTAATAGTATGTAAATGCTACATCTTAAATGATATGGGTACAAATATATTATCATGTTAAAATGTTAACTAATTACAAGTTTGCAAAACCCACATTTTAATTGTTATGGGTACAAATATATTATCATGTTAAAATGTGAACTAATTAATAGCTTGCAAATGCTACATTTTAAATAATATCAAAAAAATATATTATCATGTTAAAATGTAAACTAATTAAACGTTTGCAAATGCGACATCTTAATTGATATAGGCACAAATATATTATCATGTTGATGTTTTCCCTTTTCCACTACGCCTTGAAAAGGACGGCAACTAAAAAGGGTACATAACAAATATGCACACTTCGTTCTAAAAAGGATGAATTGAAAGCATTTGAAATTTTGCTGATGAATTGATTCTTACTTCTTTTGTCATAAATGATTATATTCTGAGCTAGATATTGCTACTTTTTGAAAAATATTGGCTGTAGTCATTATCTACATGCAGCTAATTTTACTTTCCTTGAATTTAAGTTGATTTCTAAGCATTCTTTCAACATTCTTAATTCCTTCGTAAATTAATACTAGCAGTATTTATATACTTTCCAAAATTACTGAATTTTTAGCATCACGATTGGACTTCAAGAAAGTGACGTTTGCTGTCGCATGGGAAAACTACATACCAGAAACAAAACTAAACATAAAACATATGTAGAAGAGTAAACATAACAAGTGTGTTCTCCATAGTACAGGGATGCAATGAAGATGAAAAGCGAAGGAAATTTATTCATGAAAACTTACGTTCTGAAGTGTTCCCAGGAAAAATGAAGGAGAAGATAAAAGACATTAACATAGATAATAATACACATAACAATCAGAAAATTACAATAACATCAGTAAGTCTTAGACCTTAAAGTGTTAACTAATTAATAGTATGTAAATGCTTCATCTTAAATGATATGGGTACAAATATATTATAATGTTAAAATGTTAACTAATTACAAGTTTGCAAAACCCACATTTTAATTGATATGGGTACAAATATATTATCATGTTAAAATGTGAACTAATTAATAGAATGTAAATGCTACATCTTAAATGATATGGGTACACATATTATCATGTTAAAATGTTAACTAATTAAAAGTTTGCAAATGCGACATCTTAATTGATATAGGCACAAATATATTATCATGTTGATGTTTTCCCTTTTCCACTACGCCTTGAATAGGACGGCAACTAAAAAGGGTACATAACAAATATAAACACTCTGTTCTAAAAGGATGAATTGAAAGCATCTTAAATTTTGCTGATGAATTGATTCTTACTTCTTTTGTCATAAATGATTAGATTCTGAGCTAGATATTGCTACTTTTGAAAAATATTCATCTGTAGTCATTATCTACATGCAGATAATTTTACTTTCCTTGAATTTAAGTTGATTTCTAAGCGTTCTTTCAACATTCTTAATTCCATCGTAAATTAATACTAGCAGTATTTGTATACTTTCCACAATTACTTAATTTTTAGCATCACGATTGACATCAACAAAGTGACGTTTGCTGTCACATGTTAATATTACGTACCATAAACAAAACAAAACATAAAACACATTGTACAAGAGTAAACATCACAATTGTGTTCTCCAAATACAGTACATTTTTGGTTTGAAATGAAAGATGAAATTCAAAGGAACTTTAATCATGATAACTTACTGACTGAAGTGTTCCCATGAAAAATGAAGGAGAAGATAAAAGACATTAACATAGATAATAATTCACATAGCAATCAGAAAATTACAATAACATCAGTAAGTCTTAGACCTCAAAGTGTTAACGTAATTATTAGTATGTAAATGCTTCATCTTAAATGATATGGGTACAAATATATTTTAATGTTAAAATGTTAACTAATTACAAGTTTGCAAAACCCACATTTTAATTGATATGAGTACAAATATATTATCATGTTATAAGATGAACTAATTAATAGTTTGCAAAAGCTACGCCTTAAATGATATGGGTACAAATATATTATCATGTTAAAATGTTAACTAATTAATAGTTTGCAAATGCGACATCTTAATTGATACAGGCACAAATGTATTATCATGTTGATGTTTTCCCTTTTCCACTACGCCTTGAAAAGGACGGCAATTAAAAAGGGTACATAACAAATATACACACTTCGTTCTAATAAAGGATGAATTTGAAAGCATTTGAAATTCTGCTGATGAATTGATTCTTACTTCTTTTGTCAAAAATGATTATATTCTGAGCTAGACATTGCTACTTTTAAGAAATATTGGCTGTAATCATTCTCTACATGCAGCTAATTTTACTTTCCTTGAATTTAAGTTGATTTCTAAGCGTTCTTTCAACATTCTTAATCCTATCGTGAATTAAAACCACCAGTATTTTTATACTTTTCACAACTACTTAATTTTTAGCATCGGGATTGACATTATCAAAGTGGCGTCTGCTGTCGCATGTCAAAAATACGTACGAAAACAAAACTAAACATAAATCACATTGAACAAATTAAACATAACGAATGGGTCATCCAAATTACAGTCGTATGTTAACAAGTGTAGATGAAGATTAAATTCGAAAGAAAGTTAAATTAGACTTATTCATTGAAGTGTTCCCATAAACATGTACAAAGAAGATGGAAGACATTACCATAGGTAATGATACACATAGTCATTAGACAATTACAATAACATCAGTGAGTCTCAAATCTTGAAATGTTAACTAATTAATAGTTTAAAAATGTTACATCTTAATTTATATGGGGACAAATATACTATCATTTGAATATTTCGTTTTCCCCTTGCGCCTTTGAGATAATTGGGACTAGAAAGGGTACATTATAAATACACAATTTTTCTTTAAAAGGAGTTGAAAGCAATTGAATTTAGGTTGACGAATCTATTTTTACTTGCTAGGTTGAAAATTATTATTTCAGCTAGATATTACTTGGTATTTTTGTTAATTAGAAGCAGACTTAGGTCTGCCTCTAATGGCCCACTGATAATGAGACAGTATGGCAGCAAACAAGCTAGTCGTTACAACTTTGCTGTCACTGGATCAAATGACATTATCAATTTCAAGAAGCAATTAAAAACACACCTTTTTACCCAATAATGTAAAACGCTTAGTTTTGTTTTCAATATAAGCGCTATATAAGCATCTACATAATAATAATAATAATAATATTATTATTATAATGAATATACACAATTCCAAACATGAACAAACTAATTGAAAATATCTTAAAACATTGATAATATTTTTAAGCATCATTAATCAATTGCTGGTTTTGCTTTCTTTGATTTCACTTTTCAATAAGCGTTCTTCTCACAAAATTAATCCCATCGTGAATTTATACAACCATTGCTTATTTTCTTTTCAGAACTACTTCATTTTTGATATCCTTTTTTTAAAGCCATGGGTATCAAAAGTAGCTTAAGAGTAAGATTTGATAAAAATACTTCCCATAAACACCGAATATAAGAACTTTCTTCATAAAACCTCTTTTTTGTGACGTTTGTGTGTGACGTAGCATCGAGAAAGTCTCATAACCGGCATGTGATCGCAAAGTTTTTGCAATATATATATATATATATATATATATATATATATATATATATATATATATATATATATATATATATATATATATATATATATATATATATATATATATATATATATATATATATATATATATATATATATATATATATATATATATATATATATATATATATATATATATATAAATAAATATATATTTATATATATTATATATATATATATATATAAATATATATATATATATGTTTAAATAAATATTTATATATATATATGTATATATATATATATATATATATATATATATATATATATATATATATATATATATATATATGTATGTAAATATGTATATATATATATATATATGTATATAAATATATATATATATAAGTGTGTATGTGTGTGTGTGTGTATGTGTGTGTATGTATGTGTGTGTATGTATGTGTGTGTGTGTGTGTGTGTGTGTGTATGTGGGTGTGTTTTTCGGGTTTTTGAAGAAAAAAAATTAAAACGATCACACACAAAATTTAAGATGGCAGCTTTCTTGAACACGACAGCCTAAACCATGGAAATGAAACCCTACCAGTATGAACATTAGTTTGATGAAAATATTAGTACGGAAAAATATCCGATAATAAATGATTCGCTGCTATTTAGTAATGCTAACTGATAAGAATAGCTTTAGTTTTCTGCTTCCGTTCAGTATGTCCTACAGTAACTGTTTATCCTTGAAATAATAGCAAAAGAATAAGTTCATTCTCATTTCTTTGTACTGTTTTCGATAATATTCCGTGCTGATTGTATTTACTGCATGGAACTCATCACTTCATAGCAGCAAAAACATACTTGTTGGCATATATAATGTATTGTACACCACACAGCAACACACGCATGCTCCAAATCGTTTTCGACTTCACGTCACACACGCATACACACACACACACACATTTTCAAGGATGCAGATCTTAAAAATCTTCAACAATAGTTGAAAATACCAGCACTTAAAGAAATACATTTCTTAATGGTAAAAAGAGTAAGCATTACTTCCGAATAATGATCAGACACTAGAGATTAGGTCGATATCAAGAACAAATGGCAAACATAAAATACCTTGTGAGTTAGCGTTCGCCATAACCATGCCTAGAAAAGGGGAATAATGTAAATCGCAAAAATGATGATAATCTATGCAAATTTAAAGACACGGATAGTATTGTTTAAAGTATATAATTATATATATGTTATGTACGGGTATGTACATCATCTAAACCTCTCAACCAACACACTATCTAGCATGGGACGCAGTGCATTAAGAATGCTCTATAAACTGCAAAGACGAACGTTGTAAATCACGCTCTGTAATGATAAATAATATCCCTTGTGAAGAATAGGTCCCTACTAAATTATTATTTAAACTCAATACTGCCAGGCTCACCAGACCGATGTCTATCCTGGACGGTTTTGAGCAGGGATATGTTACATTAGCTAAATCATATCTGTGGTTTGAGTGCTAGGAAACTACTATGAACAGATAGTTGGCAGTATCTACAACAAATCCTAGGACTTATCTAAAAGTGTAAGCACTTCTTGCACGCAACAACTCGTAAGAAAATTCTGAGTGGTGGATCATTTCTAAATCATTTCGAACTACATTTTAACAAGAGGGTTGATTATAATTCGAATGATTTTCATCATTGTGACATTTTTGACATAATCAGGAAAGATGAAACAGAAGTTTCCGATTAAAAATGCTTAAAACACTCAAATGTTTTCCAGCTGCACTTTCTCCCATCAACGCAAAAACTTTAAAGTATGTGAGAGCTAACGGTCGGACAATAAAGTAATGATAATACAGAAAGAAATTGTAAATTAATTTTTTTAAGACTAACATTTTATATGATTCTTATGAGGCGGAAATATTATGTTTAGGGGAAGTATATATTAAAGGCCTTTATCTGCAATTTTTAGTGCATGGAGGAAATACGCTTTTAGAGGTTTCCTTAAACAAAAGTATAAAGCATAGAATAATCACATTTGTTTAGTCTGTGTTGCGTGTCGAGCTTATTGTTTTTGAGAAGAAATGCTTGAAGTATTGTATTTTTAAAGGTCATACATTGTGTTATTGTGGGTATCAATTTACACTATAAACGTTTCTGATTGGTCGAAATATCTACATAATCACAGACAAACCAATTAATGCCTCCCCGGAGGTGACGTTGGTAGTTTATGTTGGATTTATTGGTGACAGGTTACGCAATTTTCTTGAGACGAGATTCCCTCTTTATGATTTTCATTGTAAACTGACGTCGTCATTTTGTAAGTACATTCTAATGAAATTTATTTTCTTGTGTTGCGTTAATTTATTGTCTTTACCTATTTAAAAAATAATTTAAATCAAATGAGCTGATTTTGACAAAAGGTTTACGCCATAACCAAAGTAAACGTCTGAGCAATACACTACAAAACAACACGTTGGTATCTTCACATATTAAAATTAGTGGCAATATTCCGTGAAGAGATATCTGCCCGGTATATGTACCACACATTTTCATTGCATATTTGCACGACCAGAACACATACATATATCATTGGCTTTAAGTATATTAATGGCTAATGATGAAGAACTGTGAAGATGTTATGCATAAACGTTTAAGAATTATACCAATAATAAATGTTTCTTGATTTGAGTAGTTATCAAACAACCATGTTTAATTGTTATTGTTATTAATAAGTGTTTTTATAATCAGCGGCAAATAACCGTGTTATATCTTCCTAAAGAGTTCTTAAAATATTGAACTGTCTGATAGTAGGTAATCGATTATGCTGGAGAAGGAGGCGTATTATGAAATTGTAGGGCAAATATTTGCATTCAAGATGTTGTGGTCATTACTGGTGGGATTATCTGGACTGTTTTCCAATGTCTATTAGGATAACCATGTTTAATTAAAGGTTAAAGAATCATCTTCAGGAGTTAATAGAAGGTTTTTTTATCTAATTTGGTGCATGAGAATATAGAAAAAATTACATGCATCTTTAAAAAAAGAACGCATATTTTATGTTACAATTTTTCCCTTATCACTATTCGATATGATGTTGCCCAATAATCAAACACTATTGACAAACCAAGACTTTGATCATGCATGTATGAGTTGTGATTTCCCGGATTTATAACAAATTAGTCGTATCATGTTTGAAAAATAATAATTTCCATCACTGTTAACACCTATGACGACACTCTATTATCTTATTTATGCAAAATCATTTCCAAATGTACGCTATCATTTTATTAGCAGTAAACAATTTATACATATCATTGTTCGTGCAACTTTAGCCCAAAGTGACATAATTGCTTTAGTACAATGAAATTGTGTACCAGATTCTAGAGTGTAAAGGTGTGTGTGCTTAATCGTCCAATCATTTCTTGAAACACAATCCCATCATCGAGGCGCAGTCCAATTAGAACAAACAAAAATATATGTTAATATATAATGTCGATACTAAATAAACACTTCAACGTAATGTTAATCACCTCTACTGCCCGGTTTTTTTCTAGGTTTCTGATTGGCTGACTAGGCTCATTTGCATATGCAAAAACTCCGGTTATTACTCAACGAACGGGCTAATTGCATATGCAAATTGCAATTTTCCAACCGTACTGAATGTTCAAACCCTTAATTTGCATAAATTTACATCCTATTAATCTACAATTATATTACCATGCAGGTATGGGGTAAAATGTTCTCAACTTCTATCAAAGTGTAAGTTATTAGTACACTGAGTGCATCTTTATTAAACAGTATTGAAGTTGAGTGAAGTCAATATAGCAAAACTAGAAAAATAAGAATTCGACAAATATTCTTCCACGTCCAATTTACACCAAGGTCATTAGTCTCCATTCAGCCATCAACACACATTGTACATAGGCCTATAGAGATTGAGATTGTATGACACATACACTAACACTGTGTAACAACAACTTGGCCTAGCGTTAAGAGTCTGCAACTGTAAAGTCTAGTTACACTAAACTGTTTAAAGTCTAAAGATAAACACCACTGTACCAGTGTCAGTAGGCAAGAATGTTCTTACTTAGGTTTTATTTTCACTACAAATCTCTTCTTATCTGTAACTGCTATAACTTACGGTATTCGGTTGGGTATATTGGATCCTGAGACAGCCTTCGAAGCTACGCTCTTCAGTAGTACATTGTGTTACTGAGTTACGATACCCTTTGTCCCTCAGTTCTGTTTCAAGAACTGTTAAAACAGTTGGCGCTATTCTTGTATTTCGCAGATAAACTATCGTTATTGACATTTAGAACGTAGCCCTAAAATTTGTAAGTCGAAACGTTATTGTAAATTATCTCAAACATATTGTTAAGTGAGCGAATAAACGCTGACAGAAGCAAGCTGATATCCTTCTTTCTTGAAAAAAAATTGTCATCTTGGTCGTTGGTCAGAAATTTCATCATTCATATGCACGCGCAGACAGAAACCACAAGAAATTTGTGATTGGTTGATACGATTGTTTATGAATAAACAAATTAGATAGCTTGCCCATATGATGTATGCGAAAGTCTAATTTAATCAAATATATATATACATATATTTTCACTTTTGTCTAGGTTTTTGTCACTTTATTTCTTAATCATAAGGCCTTTACTCTACTAGAAATTGTCTTTTTAAATGTCTTAATCAATTAGTTTAATGCTATCCTGATGTTCATTTATCTACAAAGATTAAGATTTAATTGCTACTTATGAAGTTATTCATTATAGTTATATCAAGTTTTAGTCAGGTTTCAGCAGTTGTGCTAGAAATTAGCAAATTAAAAACTTAAGTGTGTTAAAGTTTTACGACTTCCTTTTACATGGCATTTTAAATGATTGATTTTAAAGGAAATTCTTAAACTTGAGGATTGCTTGAAGCTGTTTAAATTCTTCATAATATTTTCTTCATTATTAGTATAACATTAGATTCATAAAGCATCAAATCTTGACTAGCAAGATAACCTTTCAAAATGGATTGGTAAACTAAGGCTTTGCACAGCTGCACCTGCAATCCTGCTCACTACATTTACCAAATTGTGTCAATTATCTATTAGGATATTTTAGGAAGTATAATCCGTTCTAATTCAAGAAAAAGATGACAATTTATCGTGCAGTATCTGACATGTTCAAAATCCCCAGTGAGTTACGTGGCTTAAACAGGAATGAACATGTGTCTAAAATTATTCGAGCTGTACACGACAACAAGACAACAGTGATAACATTGTCATTCAAACTACTTAGCACACTTTATCAATAATATTTAGTCATAAGTGAACCTCAAACATGGACTTCACCCTTTTTACAATATGAAATATTTGTATGCAAGTGGACTGGGTAACTCTTCCATGCAATTATCTTTTGTTTGTTTTATGTACGTGTGTGTCATTTGTGAATCAATGACCGTGAAGTGATTGTTGCCGTTATAGCGCGTAACATCTATAAGTGGTATAAACAGGTCCGCCATATTGGAAACACTATTCAAATTGAGTGGCCTATATACTCAACCTGGCATCTTTGATGGCAGATGACAACTGCAGGCTCCACATATTTAGCCCCTGTTCCTGCTATGAAAACACCGAGCTGCGAATAAAGGAACTTCTGTTTTCATGTAGTTTCTAATTGAGGAGCTCTACTGGGGCAGAGATCTAGGTGACCACCCCTCTGTACGCAGCCCGTAAACCTTGGACAAAGCATCCAAGGACCCCAACCAAAGCATCCATGGATCCCAACCAAAACATCCATGGACCCCAACCAATGCATCCATGGACTCCAACTTCTCGAGCTTCTCCCTGGCATCCCTGGTTGACGGGCCCCCGTCAATTCATGATACGGTATAAATGAGTTATATCAATAAACATAACCCCACAGGCCTATATTCTGTTAGGTTCCGTCTGTCTGTCAACTAACCTGCCATCTAACGTTGCATGCTAGGGGCGTACTAGGAACAGAGTAAGGAGAGAACCCATACATTTTTCGGTTACAAGCGGCTGCAATTTTGTTCATCAAACCTTGCTGCTAATCGAGAATTTTTTTCTTGATTTTGGGGCAAATTCCCTTGATTTTTACGAAATTTCCATCATTTTTGAGAAAATTCTGTCAATGTTTGCGAAAGTTTCTTTAATTTTGAAATATTTCCTTCATGTTCGGGTCAATTTCTTTAATATTCGACACATGTCATTCATTTTCGGAATTTTTTTTCAACCGTTGGGAAATGGTAACAGGCCTTTACCAACATTTTTACCAATTCGTCCCTGTTTGCTTATACTTACAAATGTAAAATATACAGTTTCGAGAATTAGATTAAATTCATTTCGGAATAGTGACAAATGAAGCTGCTTAACTATTAAATATGACCAAAAAAATGTTGAATACTAAATTCGTATTTAAAGAGATTATTATTTCAGCTTCTCAATGA
>JAIGNY010000203.1:0-95000 GCA_020152595.1 Chiridota heheva
ACGTGAAAAATTACTTGAGGCTTTATCGAAGACACTATTTTGTTAAATGTGGGTACTATAAATACTGTACTGCACGAAACCTGGCTACACTTTTGCTCATTTTATTTCCCATTGAAAAAAGCACTCACTTGGCAGTCTGTTTTGACAACAGCATGTTTAGTTCTCAAATCCTGGCTGATCAAAGTTAGAGGGGATTTTGAAAATAAAGTATGAACATTCATTCCCTTTTAAAAAATTCAACAAAATCTTGATAAATAGAAATTCAACCCTAAAACCTGCTATCAATTATTTGTTCATTTGTCCTCACCAGGTCACTACTGTGTTCATTTGTCCTCACCAGGTATAGTGTAAGTTGTTTATGGCAGATAACATATCAATCAAACACAACCTGATATGTTGGTCTTTGTTAAGATGTCTGGGCAAAGTTTGTTCAGGTGAGGAAATCTGACCCCTTTATTTTGCAGGAGAATTCAGTGATGCAGAATGGTACTGTAGGTTAAATGACTTATAGTGGCTATTTGAGGAAAGTGGGTTGTGCCCGTGCTATTAAATATATCTAGGTCAGGTTTTGACCAGACATGCTGTCTGAAATGAGAAAGCCACAAGACTGAAATTCCATGTTTATAATGGTTGAATTTTTTTTGTCTATTTTGACTGGTTCCAGTAGACTAACCATTTCTATCAAATTGAATTGGAGAGTAAGAAGTTTATGGTTGAGTTATGAATGGTCAGCAGTTACTGTCGTTATGGAATGGATTAATCAATCGACCAAGAACTAATATTTACTTTACAAAAAAACAGAAAATTTGCAGAACATCAAAACCAAAAAGGAAATTAATCTAAATATCAAATCTATTACTGTAAATCTGCAGATTCTCTGGAGTTAGAATGAAAATAACATACATTGTACATGAAGTCAGTTCATGTGTGTTGATACTGAATTGCCATTGTGAGTCCTTATTCATGAAGGACCATGAATCCTTTAGATTTTATGCATTTTTGTTTTCATACAAAATCTTGATTTTTCATTATTTTTGTAGTTGTATTTTTTGGCCCAGCAAAAACGTGAGGGGGTGAGGGATTTAAAGAAAATATTTGCATGGAAATCATCTTTTCATCCCTGAACTGCTGTGGCATTTTTCACACAATGTAAGTTTAATATCCATCAATTAAAACTATGACCTTTAGATACGCAGAAATGCTCACGAATGCTAATACTGTACGCATATGTACTGTACGCATATGGCGTGTTCGGAGCATCTTGGAAAAAGGCAGTTGTCCTCCCTCTTCTTAAAAAGCAAGGTCTGGATCTTATCCCGGCTAATTATCGACCCATATCCAATCTCACATATGTGTCAAAGGTAGTGGAAAAATGCGCACTTCTACAGTTCAATGATCATCTCTCAAATGGTGACCTTCTACCGTCATATCAAAGTGCTTACCGCAGCAATTATAGTACAGAGACGGCACTTATAAAAATACATTGTGACATATTGGCAGCCATGGAAAATCAAAAAGTTATAGCACTTGTTGGCCTCGATATGTCCAGGCATTTGACAATCGCCGACCACGCCATTCTCTTAAAGACTTTAAGCAACATGTATGGAGTACAGGATGACGACTGGCGTGGTTCCAAAGCTATCTGTCCAACAGATCATTTTATGTTTCAGTTCAGGATGCTTCTTCTGATTACAAGAACACAAACTTCTCTGTACCCAAGGCTCAATACTTGGGCCAGTGTTGTATTCCACTTATGCCAGCCCGTTAGGTGGTGTAATTTATGCCTTTGACATCAATGTCATGGGATATGCTGACGACCATGCTCTATAAAGCATTTACACCCAAAGGAGAACTTGAAAGAAATGCCATTTTAAACCTGGAAAGTTGCCTATCTGAAGTTCACTCTGATGAATTCAAACAAATTAAAACTCAACCTCGTAAAACAGAGTTTATCTTGTTTGGTAGCAAACACCAACTACAAAAGTGCAACTCCCATTCCATGGTGGTGAGTGGTATCGAAGTAAAAAAATCTACCTCAATCAAATATCTTGGAGTTTACTGGGTGGGATGAATCACTGTCATTTCGCCAACAGATTAAGGCTAAATGTAAAACTGCACTCTTCAATCTCAGTAGGATCAGGAGCTTAAGGAAGTACTTGACAATTGATATTTGCCAAACACTTGCCTCATCTCTGGTTTTACCTCACCTCGACTATTCAATTACCTTGTACTATGATCTTCCTGATTGTGATATAAAACAGTTGCAACGGGTCCAGAACATGACTGCCAAGATGGTTCTAGGTAGAGGAAAGTTTGATAGTGCTACTGACTCTCTTCGCTCCCTTCACTGGTTACCAATAAAATCCCGAATAACATATAGAATTGCAACATATGTCTACAAATGTCTTCATGATCTGGCTCCTTCATATCTTAAAGAACTCATCATTATACGTACAGGTCTAACAGGTTTACGCTCTTCTTCTAACACCATGGGCATTCTCCTCGACATTCCTCTCACAAAACGCAGAACATTTAAAGACAGGTCGTTTGCTGTAGCTGCCCCTGTCACATGGAATAGTTTGCCATCTTTCTTCGTTGCATCAATAACTACGATAATTTCAAACGGGAACTAAAAAACTGTTTTGTTCACCCAGGCTTTTTTATAATTGTTTGTGTTTATCTTTATCCTATGAACTTTATTAACTTTATGAACAGTTTTATTTATTTTCTGTACAGCGCCGCTGAATGTGCATTGTATAGATATTGAGCGCTATATAAATATATAAACATAAACATAAACATATACATGTACCTGCATGAGTATATAAACAGTAGGCCTACCACACTAAAAATGCAAAATACAAAAAAAAATCTCTCATAAATAGTAATACTTTTACTTCAAACTTATACTTAGTGTTGACCAATACCAAAACATGTACAGTAGTAATCATTTTTTTCATCCATTATCCATATATACACAACAGTATATTAACTTGATATTAGGAATAAGATAAGAAATTGAAAGTATATAAATAATTTAATTGTATTTGAATGCAATTTAGGGATAACAAGAGATGAAAAGAACAGAAAGGAAAGAATATAAATTAACAAAGAAAGAATCTCCAAATATGGTAATTGGTAAATGTGGTTCATGATTACAAAAAAACATTGAGGTAGTTAAATAAGAATAATCATAATAGTGAGCAAAAACGCAATTATTGCGTCTTGTAACGAACGGGCAGTGTGGTTTTTGATGTATCTGTGCCCATTTTGGCCCCTCCTTTTTCAAGTTATATGTGCTCATTTGCAACATTAATGTTAGTTGCAACACTTAACGTCCTGTGCACAAGACACTTAATTTCTCCAGAAAATTGACAATTTGTACCCTTTTTCACAAGGAATTCAGGAAATTTACCAAAACGTAATTTAAAAAAAAGTTGTTCAGCTTTAGGCCTTTGGCCTGTCTGTATGATTACATTAGGCAAAAGTTAAGGGCGTCGGTATTAATTTTCATGTCCTTTTGTGACCACTGATGATCAAGAAAGCAAATGTCACATTAATTCACTGTGACAATGTGAAACACATAACAACAAGGTCTAACATTACTTTTTTTGTTGTGACTAGTCAAAAAATATGATTGCTTACATTTACAATTGAGGCCCGAAGTTACTGCTGTTAGTGTTACTAGGTCCTAAGTTACGTAGGCGTAAGTATTTGGTTACACAGGTTTACCTCTCATCTCTGAAGGCTTATGTATTGTCATACGTGTCATATCCATTAACGTTGGGTTTACTGCATGTGGGCCGACACACTGTTGTCGCGAAAGTGGTGATAAAGTTCAGAAACTTCGTCAAAAAACATCACATTTTCTTAGATTTAGGCATAGTGCAGTCAAAATAGAACATAACAAATAGGCCTAGACCGATTAAACTCACCGATTTTACTCAAAGAAGAGATGTCAAGTGTTGTATGTTCGTGATGATTACACTCCTTTTCCGAGCACAAAGTTACTCGCTTTAGTTCAGTTTGCGAAACTTTTGTTTTGTTTCTTCGTTGTGTTGCTATGAAACTTACGCAGTATACAGCGATCTTAGCAACCGGCCGGGCGTCGGTCGAGTGTTACTTGTTTTGTAGTTGGTACGTACGAAGGGCCGTAAGCTAACAACGAGCGCATTTTGCTCTTGATTTATCTCCACGCACGTGTTGGCATCTTTCATAACAAAAATGAACATCTAAAAAATAAGCCAATAATATCTTGCTTCCTTAATGTTTATGTATAGGCCAAAAAAAAAAAGGTTCTTTGGCGTTCTAAATAAATATATACCTTGCAATACAAGACAACGAATCGCGCAGCAAAATTTCAACCAATCAAAAGATTTGAAAGGAATTCTAAATATTGTGCACATATGACGATATCGCTTTTTTAAAGCTGCATTATCTTTTATTTTCGTAACTGCATGAAGGTCCAAGATACCCGCCCTCTTACATCGTTTAGAAATTCACGCTCCAAACAAATTAAATATTTGGAGCTATATTTATAGAAATATTCGACCATGATATATTTCTTTTATATATTTATTTGTATTTGCATACCTGCAAAAGAGACAGGGGCATCGCGAACGTTGACGTATTGCAGGGAGGGAGGTAGGGAGGGGGATCAAATAAATTTGCTTGTTTTTTTTTTCTACTTCAAAATGCCCGATATTTAGGTAACATGGCTTTCACATATATAATAATATTTGTTGTACAAGTTCTGTATTTTGAAGGGTCCGGAACGGGGCATGAGGATGAGGAGTAGGGCTGAAGATTATTTTCTGTGTAGGCCTATATAGGTTTTATTTAATTTTTCATTTATTATTATTTTTTTCTTCAAAATTTGCAGTCAAGATTTTCGAATGAAATCTTAAATCATAATTCGAATACAAATGAATGACCAGGGCGGATCCAGAGGGGGCGCGGGTATATACCCCTCCTTCGGTGGCAAGGTGTTCCAATTTTCCCTAAAAATGTGCCCTTGTATGTATGTCGTTGTGATGTGCCCAACCCCCTTCCCCGCCCTCATTATATATGCTCATCAAATAAAAAACGCATAGAATTTGATATCCATAGTGAAAATTCAATCCACAGAAATCAACTAAATATATGTGATTCTCCCTTCAATTTGGGCTGTTCAAAAGCCAAAAGGTTTCGCGGAGCTTTGCCAATGAATCCCTCGTGAGCAGTTGCGTATCCAGCTTTCGGTTCCAGAAGGGCAAAGTGTTCGAAAATATGTCTGCATCATCTGAATTCTGGCTGAACGAAAAATAAAAACTGAAATAGCTGTTGGACAAAGTGAACAAACTGCCAATTTGATATAACAGTATAATCAGATAATGGACGATTTTTAAACAAATTTGGGCAATTTTTTGAACACATTTAGCAGTTTAGACCGGTATAAAAGTAAATTCCCCCCCTCTCCCCTCCTAAGTAAATTTTGGCCTCCCGGCCCTTATTTCCTAAGAAATTTGGGCCCCCAGACATTTAAGCCGTAGCCATTCAGTAATTTTGGTCGCCCTTTATAGTAAAAACGGTCCGCTAGGAATTTTGGGCCCCCAGTCCTTCTTTTCTAGGAAATTTGGTCCCCCAGACTATAAAGCCGTAGCCATCCAGTAAATTTGGTTCCCATCATAGAAAACACAGTCCGCGCTCTTCAATACAGGATGAAATTTCATAGGCTACAACTTGACCGACGATGATACCAGGTGTTTAAAAAAAAAAAAAAAACAGATTTTCAAAGCTTCACTTTGTGATTTGTTTACAGGTCTGCATTTGCTCGAGGTGAGAAAAACGAAGGAAGTTATATGAGAGTTGTGTCAGCATTGCCATACCTTAACAATCCAGATTTGATCTTATGAGAGTTTGCCTAATTATACGCAGCATGGGTTATCAGTATCTATGGATTAATTTCTGTGAGAAAAAAAGAAGAAAAAAAGTATAGCAGCGCTGTATTCCGTACATAAAACATTACTAATTTTGGTTTTAGCTTATTACTTCAGTACACAAAATTAATCAAAGGAACCGTACAGATACACTAGTAAATCACCTAGTAAAATCAATCCGGGGGGACCAAATTCACTAAACACTCCTTAGGAAATAAGGACCGGGGGAGGGAGAAATTTACGGGGGTGAAAATTTACTATCACACCGGTTTTAAGCAAAATTTGGGACATTTTAAACTAAATTTTTGCGGTTTTTAATCAAATTTGGAAAAATTTAAACAAAAATTTGGCAATTATTAGCTAAATTTAGGCAAATTTTGATAAATCTGAGCAATTTTCAACAAAAAATGCAAAGTTTTGCAGATTTTTTGGAAAAATTTACGTCAATTTTTGGAATATTTTAACTAATAACATTTTTTAAATAATGGACGATTTCAAAACAGATTTTCCCAATTTCATGTGTAAACAGATACAATTTTGAAGCGCTTGTGTATGGAGCAAATCTATTTCGATGATATAAAACATTTCGTCAGCAAATGATCTGATGAAATATTTCAATACTGCAAACAGGGAAAGATATGATTCATACACATCTGCAACCATGTTTTATTTCATTATCACTCCGTTGTCTATCTGTCTATTTTTAAAGTTTCTATGAACATGTAACAGAAATCTTTAGCCAAATACATATCTTTAAAATTGATTACATAGAAACCATGAAAGCATAGAAACAAATTTAATCTAAATCAGTCAAAATTTGACCAGTTTTACTTATTGAATCACAGCTTAAAAAAAATCTTAAGCATCAATATGCAATTTTAATGCTGATTTGTGATGTATTTCAGTATTGCAGATGGACTTTGGTACTTTCGTACGTAAATCATTTTGTTTGCTAATCGTCTATCGTAATTCTATAAACGAAGTGGCCCAGCATATTCTGACTGCTACAATACTCCCAGAAATAGATTTTCTCATCATTTTCAGTGACTGATATTTAGAAAAGAAATTAAGCCTTACTTAAATATTTTGAATTGTCCGCCCTGTCATACATCACAAATTTAGAATAGATTAATAACCACATAACTTACCAAACCTTGATCGTGGCATAACTCGAAAACTAAGTGTTATTTTTAAAATTCAAAATCTGATCTGCTCAGATTTTACAACTCGGTAGGAAATAGGGTATAAAGCTTTCAAAACGTGTGTGTGTGTGTGGGGTGGGGAAGGGGGTGGGAGCACAACCTCTTAGGGGCACTTTCCAAGTCATATACATATACCCCCAGTCTGTATATAGAATTAGCAGATTAGTGAGCTAAAACAACCCAAGTAAAAAGGACAGTTCATTTTTTAGAAAGGGCACTTTTCCAATGGGAGGGGTTGGGGGTGGGGAGACATGCATTACCCCTGTACATGGACTTACAAAAGTAAGTATATATAATAATGAGCCCAAGAGTGAAAGGGGCACTTCATTTTCAAAAGGGGCACTTTTCCAATGAGGGACACTTTCACTTTCCCCTTACATGGGTAGTCCTATCAAATAGGGGTCTGATGATTTGTGGTGTCCTCAGCCAGGGCTGTAATTCTCATCCAGAGTGTGTATGTGTGTGTGAGTGTGTGTATGTGTGGGTGGGGATGGAAGAGTGGGGGGTTGTCCTCTTATCCAAAACGTGGGAAACAAAAGGGTTCACTTTTTTGCCTGCAAAATATATGGCTGAAAAGCTCTAAAAGTTCCGTGTGTACAGGTGTATAACCGTGTCTTTTTCGAGGTCCATGTTACAAGAAGAAAAATATCATTATGCTGCAAAAACAAAAACAACAGACAGCATAGTAAATATGTAGATATGACCATTAAGGTGCGTCATGATGGTCACATGGTAAAGGTCAAAAAATGATTATTAATTTCTAAACCTGTATGCATGCAGGGCGTACTGGCCCGCCGATCGACCGATCCTGGATCGGTGGGCCGCTGGCCTCCAATTTGGACCAAGGCTGGCCATATAGGCTGCTAAAACCGACACAGCATATAATGTGGGCCGGTCTTCACCTCAAAATTGGAGTTCGGTCCTGCCCTTTGGATTGGTGGAATAATTTTAGCCAGTCCGCTCCTGTCTGTACAGCTGTATGATATTTCATGTATTTTGGGCATTTTAATCTCAAGCATAATCATGTTGGATCATTTTGCAGAAAACAAAATGTTGCAAGAAAGTTTAAACCTACTCAACTATCATTAGCAAATGACAGTTTGAAAAATGGAAGGAAGTTTTAAAAGGCGAGTTTTAAGCAAATTTTGTCAATTTAACCAATTTTTGGGCCCTCCTTTAAGCTAACTTGGGCGATATTTAATAAGCAAATATGGGCGACTTTTAACAAAATTTGGGTGATTTGTAACAAAAATTGGGCGTTACTTATCAAAATTTGGACAATTTTTTATTCAATTTGGGCCATTTCTTACCAAATTTGGGCCATTTACAACCACATTTGGACTATTTTATACCAAATTTGGACAATTTTAAACCAAATTTGGTCGATCATCTTGATCTTTACCTGTTTACAAGGAAATTTACAATATCGGGATGAAAATTTTACTAATGTTACACCATTTGTATGAATTTCGCGGCGAGTTGACCGGGAAAGAGATGGCTTGACCGGGATAGCAAACCTCGTCATGGGGAAACTTTCCTCCCTGCTCCCGATTACTACGCCACTGAGAGAGGGGTAAAACCCACGCTGGCCACGGGTGACGGGGCTAGCTTATAATTATCACCCCGGCATTTTTTTTATTGCTATCTCTAAAAATGTGTTATCAAGAATATCGAACGATCTGAAATTTCATACTGCACACGTGTAGTGTATGTGCGGTGTTGCAGAGGCATCTCGAAATCTATTACGACCAAATATGCTGTGCCTGCAATGTAGTTTTAAAAGTTGCAGTGGCCCAGCGGAACAAAGTCAGTGACATTTTTGAAAAGCAGGAATTTTCATCCGAATTTTCCGATTAATAAGCCCAAAACAGTTGATTTTTTAACCAACTTTTAAAAAAATGTCCGCATTTTGTAGCAAATGAACCAAAATAATTGGTATAATTTTTTTGGAAACTTTTATGAATAATTTCAAAAAATGCAAAGTTTTGCAGATTTTTTGGAAAAATTTACGTCAATATTTGGAATATTTTAACTAATAACATTTTTTAAATAATGGACGATTTCAAAACAGATTTTCCCAATTTCATGTGTAAACAGATACAATTTTGAAGCGCTTGTGTATGGAGCAAATTTATTTCGATGATATAAAACATTTCGTCAGCAAATGATCTGATGAAATATTTCAATACTGCAAACAGGGAAAGATATGATTCATACACATTTGCAACCATGTTTTATTTCATTATCACTCCGTTGTCTATCTGTCTATTTTAAAGTTTCTATGAACATGTAACAGAAATCTTTAGCCAAATACATATCTTTAAAATTGATTACATAGAAACCATGAAAGCATAGAAACAAATTTAATCTAAATCAGTCAAAATTTGACCAGTTTTACTTATTGAATCACAGCTTAAAAAAATTTAAGCATCAATATGCAATTTTAATGCTGATTTGTGATGTATTTCAGTATTGCAGATGGACTTTGGTACTTTCTTATGTAAATCATTTTGTTTTCTAATCGTCTATCGTAATTCTATAAACGAAGTGGCCCAGCATATTCTGACTGTTACAATACTCCCAGAAATATATTTTCTCATCATTTTCAGTGACTGATATTTAGAAAAGAAATTAAGACTTACTTAAATATTTCAAATTGTCCGCCCTGTCATACATCACAAATTTAGAATAGATTAATAACCACATAACTTACCAAACCTTGATCGTGGCATAACTCGAAAACTAAGTGTTATTTTTAAAATTCAAAATCTGATCTGCTCAGATTTTACAACTCGGTAGGAATCAGGGTATAAAGCTTTCAAAACGTGTGTGTGTGGGGGTGGGGAAGGGGGAATGGGGGCACAACCTCTTAGGGGCACTTTCCAAGTCATATACATATACCCCAGTCTGTATATAGAATTAGCAGATTAGTGAATTAAAAACAACCCAAGTAAAAAGGAGTTCATTTTTAGAAAGGGCACTTTTCCAATGGGGACACATGCACTACCCCCGTACATGGGACTTACAAAAGTAAGTATATATAATAATGAGCCCAAGAGTGAAAGGGGCACTTCATTTTCAAAAGGGGCACTTTTCCAATGAGGGACACTTTCACTTTCCCCTTACATGGGTAGTCCTATCAAATAGGGGTCTGATGATTTGTGGTGTCCTCAGCCAGGGCTGTAATTCTCATCCAGAGTGTGTATGCGTGTGTGTGAGTGTGTGTATGTGTGGGTGTGGATGGAAGAGGGGGTTGTCCTCTTATCCAAAACGTGGGAAACAAAAGGGTTCACTTTTTTGCCTGCAAAATATATGGCTGAAAAGCTCTAAAAGTTCCGTGTGTACAGGTGTATAACCGTGTCTTTTCGAGGTCCATGTTACAAGAAGAAAAAAATATCATTATGCTGCAAAAACAAAAACAACAGACAGCATAGTAAATATGTAGATATGACCATTAAGGTGCGCCATGATGGTCACATGGTAAAGGTCAAAAAATGATTATTAATTTCTAAACCTGTATGCATGCAGGGCGTACTGGCCCGCCGATCGACCGATCCTGGATCGGTGGGCCGCTGGCCTCCAATTTGGACCAAGGCTGGCCATATAGGCTGCTAAAACCGACACAGCATATAATGTGGGCCGGTCTTCACCTCAAAATTGGAGTTCGGTCCTGCCCTTTGGATTGGTGGAATAATTTTAGCTAGTCCGCTCCTGTCTGTACAGCTGTATGATATTTCATGTATTTTGGGCATTTTAATCTCAAGCATAATCATGTTGGATCATTTTGCAGAAAACAAAATGTTGCAAGAAAGTTTAAACCTACTCAACTATCATTAGCAAATGACAGTTTGAAAAAGGGAAGGAAACAAATGAAGAATAATCAATTATTTATGATAAGCAACATGGAAGATTATCATATTTTAAATTTTGAACATATATGAGGTTTGTCATAAAATGCCAGTTTGAACCCTACAACTGAATAATGGATATATATACCTATACATATGGCACAGAATTAATGATCGATGCACACCAAAGACATACATGACTTTTCTGAAAGAGAAATCGTTGATTGAGGGCGCGGCACTTTTAAAAGGAAAAGTTTTGTTTTCTTAAAAGAAAAGTCAGGGATTGTGCCGTTTCCTGCTACTGGGTCGTCTGGTAATTAAGGTTAAGGGGCACTTAATTTTCAAAGAGGCACTTTTCTAATATTCTCAGTTTTAAAGTGTGTGCACATTCCACCAGCTTTTACACCTTTGCCTTTGAAAGTAATTGAGGGGAACCTTCAATATCAAAAGGGGCATTTTTATCATTTTTCGGAAAAGTGGGGGCACGTGTCCTATGATAGGAATTGCAAATTACATATTTACCTCCAAAAAGGGAACAAAAGTATTTAGAGAGGGACCCTGTCGGTAACTTTATGACTACCGGTATACGGAATACATAATATTAACTTACAAGAAGTCATACAGTTTTGCAAATTATTGGGCGGTGGTTTGTAAGAGACCTTTTTTCTTATTATAAACGTTTTGCAAATTATTGGGGCCTGGCTACTACGGTCTTTCCATTGGCGAAGCGACCAGCAGGCAATCGAGCATGGGCTGGCTGGCATACATCGGCGGATAACTGAAATATTTCTTTGTTCCAATTAAGCAGCCCACGAGAGCAAGCGGCCTGCCGGGCATTGCTCACTGTGTGCCTTAGTGTAAGTGAATTGTCATAAGTGCCTGAGGACACAAGATAGTTTACCTGAATATTTTTTTGGGGAAATTATGCAGTTTCATTAAATTTGTTACATGAATTGGCAATCTATGAGCTTATTAAGCATTATGACTTCCCCTTTGCTTTACTTTTCCGACCTTTGACAATCAATTTTCAGTTTCTGAATTGGGGCCTATCCCATGTATAGTATATTTGTATACTGTCGTTTATAACAGAGAAGGAAGTTAAAGAACACCGACTGTGAATTTGTACCAAGTTTTGTCACATCTCTTTACACATTCAGGGAAAACCATGAATGCTTTTCACCATCATGCCAACATTCCATCCACATGCTTGAAACTTTTACTAATATCAATGACGTAGCCAGAAATTCTAAAAGGGGGTGCCAAACCCTCAAGAGACAGTTAATGTACATTAATTATATAGGGCCTAGATTATTATAATTAATGAAGATTTGGAAGAAACTTACAATCTTTGGACGTGTGGAGGCCCATTTAAGCTACTAAATTGCTTTAAAATGATGGAACAGCCATGAAAAAGCAAACTAGTACATCAAAATTGGTTGCAAATTGACCATTTTACACCTTTTTGAATTTTCAGGCATTAATGATTTTGTAAACTATTTGCTTTTCAATTGATTAGCGCAATCTTGGGGGTGCAACAAATTCTGCTCAAAACTTTAAAAGCTTAAGTGTTTACTATATCCTGAATTGTTATTTCCACATCCAGCTGTCCGAGTGAGGTTAAGGAATTGAATAACATACAAATTTTGAGTTGTATGCCCATGTATTTATCTCAAATTAAAGTATATATTACGTAATCCTAAATTTTTGATCAGCCACAGCTCGAAAAAAAAGAGTCCAATCCCAAATTTGACGAATGTTCTAAATCTTTCGTACAGGCTATTCAACCAGGGAGTGAAGTACCTGATTCAACACTACCATCCTACAGACCTTTATAATTAAAAACAAAAGAAAACAAAAGATTGCTGTACTTTGGCTCAATTTTTTTTTCATTAAAGACAAAACATAGTTAAGTGTAGTTTTAAAGTGATAAGCCATTCACTGGATAAAAGTAAAAATGCCCAAACCATAAAAATATTTACAAGCTAATACATAACAGGTGAAAACTTGCATTGGTATGAACTAAATAAAACAAAATTGTCTACTTTCTTTACTCCAAAAGTTTATCAATGAATTTAAGGTTCCCCTCATAACATGTACTCATAGCTTGACTACTTTCTACATATTCTACAGGCAATGGATGTTTCAAAGACTAGGGACACCTCTATAAAATAGGTTTGGTTAAATCCCTTCAGAAATGGCTCCAATGTTCCGAGTAGAAAGCTTCAGCTCCCATTGAACTTATTTATCCTTTGCCCATTCTACCTTCTAATTAACCTTTCAGGGTTTAATGATTGACAGCTTGTTTTAACCAATCACCGCACAAATTTGCCTAGCAACAAAATCTGCGTAACTAAGTGGGGCAAACATCCTACGCAGTACTGGTACAGTACAACTAGCTACCTCATGCGCGCTCATGTAGTCAATGCAATTCACTGTACAAAACAAATTTCTGCACACAGAGTTGACGGCAAAACGGTGAACAAAAATTGCGCTGACGGGCCCAGTGCGGGTTTTGTAAATCTGATTGCTGTCACCCAAAACAATTGGCAAACTGAATTTGTTTATCCTATTTGCTAAAAACTATAAAGATCCGGAGAAGTGCCATAAATGAATCAAAGCTTGTGGCAGGCCTCACGATTATCTAAATGTCAACGCATTGGTAACGCACGATTGCGGATTTAAGGTGTGTTTGTCCTACATAGTTACCGCGTTGCTATGGTGGGCGTGGCCTATTTGGAAACCTGGAAAGGTTATTTGGGTCTTCAAGGGCATCTCTGGTACTTATTGCCACAATTCACTCATAGCCCTTGATTGAAAACTTTTGTGAGGTAATTCTAGCAAGTTCAAACAAAGAATAAAATAACAATACCCAAGACATAGAGAGTCAGCACATATATGTCATACAGAAAGATGCATCTGCCCAATGGAGATATTTTTGTGTTGCGCATATCTTTTCATTTTCTACTGGACGATTTAGCCAGCTGGTCTTTCAAAACTTTTAAACAAAATTTATGGTATTCAGACAGTACATAATAAATGCAATCCACATGTATTATACCATGTCTTCACAATGCTACCCCAGTAATTTGTTTGGCTCCTATTTCCTGATCACAACAAAAGTAATGATTTTACAGAGTTTTCTTCAAAGAAATTATCTTTCAAACTTAAAAAGTACTAATGCTACAGAGAAAAAACAGATATCTTCATATAAAAATTTGAACAAAAGGCTGATATAAAATCTAATATAGAATAACTAAAATCTGTACTGTGCTATGCTATACATAATGTAAAAAAATGATGACCAAATAATAGCCACGAGTTATTTAATAATTTTTGACAGCTGTTAGTATTGAAAGAAAGAAGAAAATGTATAAATCATTCAAATTCATATCAAAGAACATATCCAGGCTGGTTGGCACTGTGCCCAGTCATGCCTGCACATGGAATCAAAGAAGATACCCAGGCTGGTTGGCACTGTGCCCAGTCATGCCTGCACATGAAATCAAACATACCCAGGCTGGTTGGCACTGTGCCCAGTCATGCCTGCACATGAAATCAAACATTCCCAGGCTGGTTGGCACTGTGCCCAGTCATGCCTGCACATGAAATCAAACATACCCAGGCTGGTTGGCACTGTGCCCAGTCATGCCTGCACATGAAATCAAACATACCCAGGCTGGTTGGCACTGTGCCCAGTCATACCTGCACATGGAGTTGGAAGTAATTACACAATTTCCCACTGTTCTGTGTCAAAAATAATTTTAATGTAATGAATACATCTTTATATACTTCCTTCTTTCGCAATAAATGTACTTTTCATCACACAATTACATGGGGAATGTTTTTAAAGCACATATTTACCACATATGCTGTTGTTTACTCAAGAAACCAAGAAAAAATTACATAATTTTTTTCTTCCTGCTAATATTTGATTTCCCTGCAGTTATAACCACTGGAATGGTAGATTTTTCCAGCTCCGCCTGCACACACACAATGGTGGAAAAACTCAAATAACAGAAGAGGGCACTTTCTATGACTTCACTTGAGACCTGCATAGTGAGGAACAATCAGGCAAGCATGCACATGGAAACTAATAAGGTAAGAACTGAAGAGCAATGGCCTTTTTATGACACATCCATGCTCCACAGAATAAAAAGGTTTTGGAATATTGCATAAGTAATATGGTGAGGTGTTTAAAAGTGCTTTAAAAAGGAACATTCTTCAAGGGGCACTTCTTGCCCCCCCGTCAAGTGAGGGGTACTTCTTTTTCCCGTTGGGTGACCGGCAGGAAAATCTCCTCTGTGGTCCAGCTGTTCTCAGAAGTTAGGTGTATTCTATCAAAACGTTTCTCAAAAATCATTTAAAAAATTATTTGAGAGTAGTAAAATATTGACATGCAATACGATTTGAGAGTAGTAAAATATTGACATGCAATACGATTTGAGAGTAGTAAAATATTGACATGCAATACGATTTGATAGTAAAATATTGACATGCAATACGATTTGAGAGTAGTAAAATATTGATATGCAATATGATTTGATAGTAAAATATTGACATGCAATACGATTTGAGAGTATATATATATATATATATATATATATATATATATATATATATATATATATATATATATATTATATATATATATATATATATATATATATATATATAGATATATATATATATATTTATATATATATATACTACACTTTAAAAGAAATTTAAATTATCAACAAATACAAGGTAAAACTGCTAGTACTAGTCTGTTTGCACTTCCAGTGGTATCAAACCACAAGTTTTCAACAAAATTAATGAAAACTGCTGAGGAAAATATATGGTGCCACTTGTTATCAGTAATTTCAATACAAATTCTTAACAGCTCACAATTTGAATACCTCCCCAATGCAAATTTATCTGATTTTGTATTTAAAAAAAATCTTTTTGTTTCTTCCCTCATACTCTTTCAAGTTTGGCCAATATGCTTATGATGCTAAGTATCAATGGCAACTTAGTGCTACCAGAGAATTTTCATATTGCTATCACACATCTAGATAAAAAAATAAAAAAAAAATCTTTAAATTTCAATATATCATATTTGATATAAGATTGGAAGAGAAAGAGTATAAAATGACAAAAGGACCAGCTAATATGACCATCAGGTAGAGATATATGATCAGTTTTCAAACAAGTTCACAATCAAACAGATATGGTCGGAAAATAATACTATGTAAATGTGAAAGTATAATTTCAAAGGTGCGTTCGGAATCAAAATAATGATGCGACTTATGGTGGGCTCTTGTTTTGGGTTACCGTGGCTACAGTTAAGTTAGTTATCTTTAACTATACTAGCGATGAAACAAACCATGCCTTTTTAATAGATGAAACCTAATATTTGACCCTATTTCTTTTGTTGATGAACATATAAATTGTGATCATGAAAATTTGATGATCATACATTAGACATGAGCATTTCTGTACATGATGATTATATTTATTGGTCCATTTGGCTTTCCATCAAATAAAAGTACCTAAAAAAATCGTCACATGAATATTCACTAACATAGTCACAGATTTGCTTCAAACACAGCCAACTTCAACCTCAACCAAGTTCAAACAAAGCCAACTTCAAACACAGCAAACTTTAAAGTTTCAAATCTAGTCCACAACTTGTGACTTGCTTACCATGGCTTTGTGTTAGATTTATTGTCCTATCGATTGCAAAAAGTATACACTGTAGGAGTTTTGTGAATCTTAGGGTATTAACTACACACATTTGAAAGTAACAAGTTGTCAATTCTGATAAGGAGGTTGACCAATTACTAAACTAAATAAAGTCATCAAACACATAAACTGTAGGATACCAGTTCATTCATGTATAGCTGAAGCCATAAAACAATGTTAAAGGTGAAACAAATGTTTTTTTATTTCCAAAAAATTAAGATGTTTTTTTCTTTTTATTTTCCACACTCACTCATTTAGGGCTCCACTAATCAAACCAAAAACCTGACAGCCAGGGACAACAACAACTCACATCTGGGCAGATATTATTTTTTTAGACTGTCGAACAACTAGATTTATAGTAGTAGCTGCATTGCAATTTCCTCAGCTAACATTATTTTGCTCCAGGACAACCATATATGCAGAAGTTAATTCCCATTCAACAAGTTTCTTCCAAGTTGATTTGACACATTTCCTTTCTATACCATGTTATAGATATTAAGATGGAGTGCTCTACTCATTAAGTCGTTAAGGTTTTTTAGAGCAAATCCTTTCACAACTTTCTTATTGTCATTATATGTATTTTCCTATTGTTATGTTATTATAAATTATGAATGTTGTGATGAAACAAATAAATAAATGAAATATCCACTCTAGCAATATATGTGACATTATGACATAGCATGAGACCTGCAAGAAGATAATAATTTTGGTTTGGTTTGATGAGGTTTAACGGTACCACAAGAGTCAGAGTTACATGTGCCAAGAGCGTGTTAAATAATTAAGGTGCAAAGGTTAGGAATGAACTTTGTAAGAGAAAAGGATGAAGAGAAGCGAAAATTAGAGAGGAAATAAGAAGAAAAAGTGGTAAGAAAAAAGGAGAGGAGAGGGATGTGAGTTAGGAAAGGATGAGGGTGTGGGGAGATTTAATCAAGAGAAACATTTTTGGTAATGGAACCTGTGAAATCCACTCTTGATAATGATTCAGTAACAGGACTTCACCCTCAACTATAAATATAGGTAGATTGGGAATTTTACATACCTTTCTTAACAGCTAAGCCTGAGGTTATATGGGGAATTCCATGCCGTCTGATAAACCAATTGTAAAGCTTTTGTAAATGAGGACCCACTGGGGGAGCTATAAATGTAAAGCTTCTTTTTTCTTAATAACAGATCTGTGAATGGCTGTCATATCCATTTGAGAAAACATTGAAACTTTTATCACACATATATATATATATGGAACCAGTAAGACTCATAACTTTGGTAACAGTCCCTGTATATCTCACGCTTGAGGCCATTGTGCCCTCTGCAATAAAAACCTAGCTTACTCTTAATCAATGATATCTTGATTGATAAATGATCAGTGATATCTTAATTGATAATTGATCAATAAATGGTAAGACTCATGCTCCTGTTGATTTTCTTCCCTATCAACCTTGAGTTTTTGTTCCTCGTTGATGGCGGCCTCATCCTCTCATTTGTTTCTTTGCTTGCATTGAGGGCCTCACTCAGTTCCCTGTTTGAAATTCAAAACAGAACGAAGAGCATTATTACGTATGAAAAGCTACACAAAATGCATTTACTACTGGTCTACGGACACACAAGGGCAATATTATTACTACTCAATCTATTAGAATCAATGAAAAGTGATTATAGAATGGGCAGATTTATTTTTCAGTTGACTCCATTATTTTCAGTTTGATAAAAAGGACCTGACACTCGTGTTGTTGGATGTTAACGATATCATCCAATTAACAACTGAAGGTTGGTTCATTGGTTAGACATTTCTACCTTGCGTGGTAGTTGGGTAAAAGCAAGGAGCATAAATGAGAAAACAGGCCTAAAGCTCCAAGAGTCGACTTTTTGAGGATTTTGCAGGATGAAGCCTATTCGCATGTATTTGTACTTTACACATACATTCCATACCTATCCAGGCCTGACATGTACACGATCGACGCGCTTATTTTGTAACATCAAATTAGCAGCCCGTGACCATTGTCCAGAACATTGTTAAAGATGTCCTGCAAGTTTTCTACGATAAAGGATCAAAGTCAACTCTCTTAAAACATTAGTCCAGAGCGTCAATTTGCGCATTTATGCTCCATGGTAAAATGCATCAACATTCGTGAAGAAACTACTTTCATATACAGTATATTCTCCAGCTAAGGAGCTATTTTAAAGTTGTAGTAAACTACTTCCATATTTTCTCCAACTTAAGGAGGTTTCAATCTTAAAGATGTAGTAAATTTGTATGAAAAAGACTTGTGTACAAAGTCTACTGTAGAAGAGTCGTGTCACACCCTCACTTTCTTAACAATGTATATGTATTTGTACTGAAAATAACTTTAAGGAAAGGTATCGTCCCATACATAAATTTGCCACTTCTGGTTTTCAACTATCCTTATTGATTGCGAGAAATCTGTCATATTTTCGATAACAAATGTAGGCCTGTGTTCGGTCCGGCAGATGTGTGATCGATAACATTGCAGATTTCTTGCAATCAATTAGGATCAATTAACACCGGAAGTGATGTTGCAAGCATCATCATGTTGGCAGCGTTCACTTCTGAAGGTATATATGGGACGATACCTTTCCTTTAAACCTTTCTACTAATTGAAACTTTTCTTTCAGTTGGTAAATCATAGCTACTTTACTAGATTCTGTTTGAGCACTTTCCTGAATCACCCAATATTTTTAGGCTGCAAAATGTCAAGAGAAACGTAATAACAAGGGATTAAAATTTTAGGGGGAATTTTTGGTTTGATCAACTGATCTGTGCTGAGATTTACATGTCATGTGCTAAGCAATAAAAAATTCCCCAGTATGTAATATTTTCAAGGGGGAATTGTGATAAGAGGAATAATCCCTTTAACTAATGTGAACACTAGTATGTCCTTTTTGGTATTCCATTGTGTAGCATTGATTTAATCTGCAACATACAGAGTTGTGGAAACTTCAAATTATTGGTTTGTCAAAATGCAAAACTGAAAGAGGATCGGTACCTTGAGAGTACTGCATTTTGGAATTTGGCTGCATTAAGTTCCTTCTTGAGCTTGGTGAAAGACACAGTGGAGTCTGGGCACAGGAATGGATGTTGGACCAGGTTGAAGGCAGATGGTCGCTCCAAGGGGTCTAAGTGATACCATGAACTAGCAGAAACAGAAAAACCAAATTAAAAAAACCCAATACACTAGCTGTTTGGATAAATGAATTGTAATCACGACGAGGTGAGCCTTTTGGAGATTTTCTTTTCCTCATGAAAAGATTTACAGGTTATGGGGAGATACATGAGGAAAACAATCATCATGTGACCTTCTTGCAGAAAACCCAAAATTTACCCCGCTTTGAGTAGCGGGATATTTACCAGTTACACTTACCTTCCATGCTACATCATTAGAATCAGGTCATGGGACCAAACTGCATATGTATAGCATGGAAGGTAAGATATAACTTAAAGTAAATATACAACATTAAAAGAATTCAATCCATAACATATAGTTGATCTCAGCAGCTGATATAGAAGCTTATAAGAAACAACAACAGGCCTCTTAGCCACTTTTTACACATTTTATTTATGATTTTATGCCATTTATTGTAAAATTGTATGCTTTTTAATGCTTCACCAGGAATTTTTTAAATTCTGTATACCAAGATAAAAATATGGAAGTGGAAGATATCAGTCAACCTCCACTTCAATCTTTTTTCAACTCAACATGCTTTGCAGTTATGGGATTGTGCATGAGTTACACAACATCCATCAATTTTATAGTACTTTATGCATATTGTGCAGTGTGCAATTAAAGTTGGTCCCAGTGATAGGTCTAAATGGGCTACAGTCTCTCTCCCTTCCCCCACACAAAAAAGGCCGTAGCCACCAATTTTGCCAAAGCCAAACATATAATTAACTGAAACATGAAATAAATCATACAAAACAAAGATATTTTTTTATTCGTATCGACTGAACTATAGTTAATTTTTGATCAAAATCATCTAGGTTGAATCAAAAAACTTCAATTTTTGACAAAAAATCTTCCATTTTTGACACAATTCTTCCACTTTGGACACAAAATCTTCCAATTTGGACTCACAATCTTCAACTTTTGGACACAAATTTTCCATTTTGGGCACAAAATCTTTCATTTTGGGCACAAAATCTTTCGTTTTGGGAATAAATTCTTCCGTTTTGGGCACAAAATCTTCCATTTTGGACAAACAAATGCTCAATTTTGAACAAACACTTTGGCATTGACATTGTATCCAGGGCCCTATACACATTGAATAATGTGTTATAACTTGTACTAGCCCTATGTACATGCATAGGGTTAGTCAGTACAGTGTCAGTAGGGCGTGGTTGGGTGTGAATTCGTAAATGGTCTCGTAATACTTGGTATGTGATTTGCGATATATTTGTTAGGATTTATAATGGATTTCCAAGTATTTTAAAAGACAAAAGGACTCAGGAGAGCATCGACATGACTTCAAATAAAGGGATTATAAAGGAATGAATTTGTTGTGGTTAAGGAAATGTTAGCCCGGAAAGAAGCCGCAAATACATAGATCATCGAACCCTTTTTTCTCCAAGTACATTATGACTATTTATTTCCAAACATTCTCAATCGTATTTATTGATTACATCTGCATAAATATCACATATTTTCACAAATAAAACAAAAGGTACTACAAAAATACATGTTGACATAAAGCATGAACTTTTTTTTCATTTAAATCAAACAGATTTTTACCATCTATTGGCAATTTTTTTTGTAGTGATTTGGTTATTTTCGGTACTTCTGGTTTTTCATAAACTATGAATCAGAAACCGGTTTTAGTTAAAAAACCGGTACACTGTGCAACCTTAGTTACACTCTTGTGTTACTCATGGCGTCCCACCTCATGTTCCACATGGCATTCCAACCCATGTCCTACATGACATCCCATGTCCCATATAACATCCCATCCAATAGCATTCCACCCTATATCCTTTGTGGCATTCCACCCTATATCCTTTGTGGCATTCCACCATATATCCTTTGTGGCATTCCACCATATATCCCACCCTGTTCCACATGGCATCCCACCCCATGTCCCACATGGCATAGGCTCCATAAGAAGTCTTGTCCTAGCTATCACAGTCCATATAATAACTTATATGCAAATGACTTGTTGAATAAGAAAAAAAGGTAGTCAAATAATCATGCCTTGGTGCATACAACATGGTATATATTCTATTCTATGTCCCGCATGGTCCCCATCCATGTCCCATATGACATCCCTCCCTATGTCCATATGCAGTCACACTCCTGACTGAGCATACTAAGTGAAAAAGTGTTGTCAGTTCATATACTGTAGCAACTTTTTGCAAATAAACACAATAATAAAGGTGGAGTTTAATAATCATGCCTGATACAGCCGTTGGTGCACAAATATTTTGAAGACGTTTAGGGGTTTTAAACCTCCAGTGTTAGGAGAGACACTTGAGGATCTCTGAACAATTTTGGGAAATTATATCATCTTACAGTTATCTTTGAAGAAATATCAAATGTTTGTAGACCTTTTAGGAAAACTATTCTTCAACCTGTCTTACGAGTCTCTGAAAAACTTGTAAGGAAATTCCAGCCTTCCATGAGGATAGCTGAAGAAACTTTAACATTTCTGAGGAAATCTCAGGCAAAACTGTGGACAGCCAGACAGACAAAATCGCCATTATGTAGGTTAGCATAATGCTTCGCATGCTCACAAAAAGAAATTGTACCTTTATAATGATGAAATGTGACAAACTGCAATAATATAATTGTTTAGGCAGAAACCTCACCTTTAATAATTCATTAAATTCGCTTGACAAATGCTTGAGATGAGGCAGTTGGCCATTGCGTATTGAGTGCCACTCTTCACCATTCTTTGGCAAAGGGCCGCTTCCTGCAGCCTCGTAAACAGTAAGCGCCAGAGAGAAGATGTCAGCTTTGGGTAAATGATTGAAATTCTGAAGAAAAAAAAAAACATTAGTGAGTCTTGTGTGTCAAGGGCAAAGCATTTAATCAAGCATTTAAGATGTATTTTCACCTAGCCTATAAAATATTTGCACATAAATGGAGAAACCGTGCTGTATATTGCCATGTTCAAAATAATCTTGAATGTGATTAATTACATGGAGACTTATATCCCTGCTAGTACACTCTACAACTGCGTAGTTAGAGATCAGTGTCCCAGAGCCAAATACATAGTTA
This sequence comes from Chiridota heheva, assembly GCA_020152595.1. Taxonomy (NCBI): domain Eukaryota; kingdom Metazoa; phylum Echinodermata; class Holothuroidea; order Apodida; family Chiridotidae; genus Chiridota; species Chiridota heheva. Next base: position 22,917 of record JAIGNY010000203.1, read on the forward strand.
GAGATCAGTGTCCCAGAGCCAAATACATAGTTAAAGATCAGTGTCCCAGAGCCAAATACATAGTTAAAGATCAGTGTCCCAGAGCCAAATACATACTTAGAGATCAGTGTCCCTTAGCCAAATACATAGTTAGAGATCAGTGTCCCAGAGCCAAATACATAGTTAGAGATCAGTGTCCCAGAGCCAAATACATAGTTAGAGATCAGTGTCCCAGAGCCAAATACATAGTTAGAGATCAGTGTCCCAGAGCCAAATACATAGTTAGAGATCAGTGTCCCAGAGCTAAGTACATACTTAGAGATCAGTGTCCCAGAGCCAAATACATAGTTAAAGATCAGTGTCCCAGAGCCAAATACATAGTTAAAGATCAGTGTCCCAGAGCCAAATACATACTTAGAGATCAGTGTCCCTTAGCCAAATACATAGTTAGAGATCAGTGTCCCAGAGCCAAATACATAGTTAGAGATCAGTGTCCCAGAGCTAAGTACATACTTAGAGATCAGTGTCCCTTAGCCAAATACATAGTTAGAGATCAGTGTCCCAGAGCCAAATACATAGTTAGAGATCAGTGTCCCAGAGCTAAGTACATAGTTAGAGATCAGTGTCCCAGAGCCAAATACATAGTTAGAGATCAGTGTCCCAGAGCCAAATACATAGTTAGAGATCAGTGTCCCAGAGCTAAGTACATAGTTAGAGATCAGTGTCCCAGAGCCAAATACATAGTTAGAGATCAGTGTCCCAGAGCTAAGTACATAGTTAGAGATCAGTGTCCCAGAGCCAAATACATAGTTAGAGATCAGTGTCCCAGAGCCAAATACATAGTTAAAGATCAGTGTCCCAGAGCTAAGTACATAGTTAGAGATCAGTGTCCCAGAGCCAAATACATAGTTAGAGATCAGTGTCCCAGAGCCAAATACATAGTTAGAGATCAGTGTCCCAGAGCTAAGTACATAGTTAGAGATCAGTGTCCCAGAGCCAAAAACATTGTTAGAGATCAGTGTCCCAGAGCCAAATACAAAAACATGGAAGATTTTGGTCGCTGACCGCCCATCAGATAAAAGTGTCAATTGTATATATTTTATTGTAAATCTGGAATAAAAAAAAAACCCCATTACATCAAAGTTATGGATCTGGAAAATAAACCACAAATTCTGACACATTCCAAAAGTAGTAGCCAGACATTGAATAATGCTATCAATGCAAAATAAACCTTTACTCTCCATCTTTCATTAAACTTTAAGTTTTCAATTAATTCGAAGAATAACATTTTTTTGTCCAAAAAATTATTTTTCTTCCAACCTATTAATGCAAATTGGAAAAAACCCCAAAAAAAAACATATATCAATTTGGCTTTGAAGTACAATCCTCATTAGATGAACTGAGGATCCAATATAATGTCACCTTTGAAATGCTACAAGTCTACAAAGTCAGCAACAACATTAACACTTCCTACAATGGCCAACTTTAATGTCTGTAGATGAAATGACTGCAGTTGTTTCATCTAGGGCTGTATTCCATGTTACAACACCATTCTTTGTGTCAATGCTACCATCTAATCTAAATGGGGACAATTGTCTTTCAGTGATTGCCTTTAACATGAATATCATCTTTTTCTTTGCCAATGTTTGCCGAAGGATGTGATCACGGGAGTACCACTCACATGGAAGGGAATAGACCCTTCCTAAGTTTTACTGCTAAAAATTAATCTTCTAACTAAAAATACCTTACGGGTGAAAAACATTTATTTCACGCAATACAAAACTACACCATACTAACTTTCCTGTAGTTACTACAAATTTTTTTATAATAGAAGGAAAAAATCATTGACAGCCAACAAATGAGGTCAACCACAACTTTTGCCACACACAGATGAAGGAACTGGAATATCATCTCACCTCATGAAGTATTTCCTGTGACAGATACCTTACATCGCCCTCCTCAACCTTGGGGTCAGCCACTGATGTTACATGACCTAGATCACCTGTGTTTGAATATGGGAAAAATAACGTGTCATCTAAATATGCTGATTGTCATGTTCAATAGTGATAGCCTCATCCAACAAACCTCCCTCTAAAGTTAGAACCAAGTGGGGAAAGTTGGCAATATGTACCCACCAGGAGTGGGGCAAGTTGGCAACATGTACTCACTAGAAGTGGGGAAAGTTGGCAATATGTACCCTCCAGGAGTGGGGGAAGTTGGCAACATGTACCCACCAGAAGTGGGGCAAGTTGGCAACATGTACCCACTAGAAGTGGGGAAAGTTGACAACATGTACCTACCAGAAGTAGGGCAAGTTGGCAACATGTACCCTCCAGGAGTGGGGCAAGTTGGCAACATGTACCCACCGGGAGTGGGGCAAGTTGGCAACATATACCCACCAGAAGTGGGGCAAGTTGACAACATGTACCCACCAGAAGTGGGGCAAGTTGGCAACATGTACACACCAGGAGTGGGGCAAGTTGGCAACATGTACCCACCAGGAGTGGGGCAAGTTGGCAACATATACCCACCAGAAGTGGGGCAAGTTGGCAACATGTACCCACCAGAAGTGGGGCAAGTTGGCAACATGTACCCACCAGAAGTGGGGCAAGTTGGCAACATGTACACACCAGGAGTGGGGCAAGTTGGCAACATATACCCACCAGAAGTGGGGCAAGTTGGCAACATGTACCCACCAGAGTGGGGCAAGTTGGCAACATGTATCCACCAGGAGTGGGGCAAGTTGGCAACATGTACCCACCAGGAGTGGGGCAAGTTGGCAACATGTACACACCAGGAGTGGGGCAAGTTGGCAACATGTACCCACCAGAAGTGGGGCAAGTTGGCAACATGTACCCACCAGAAGTGGGGCAAGTTGGCAACATGTACCCACCAGAAGTGGGGCAAGTTGGCAACATGTACCCACCAGAAGTGGGGCAAGTTGGCAACATGTACCCATCCACCAGGAGTGGGGCAAAATGGCAACATGTACCCACCCACCAGGAGTGGGGCAAGTTGGCAACATGTACCCACCCACCAGAAGTGGGGCAAGTTGGCAACATGTACCCACCAGGTATAACAGTATAGGTATAACAGGAAATTTACAATAATTTACATGTAACAAAATACAAAATAATTGAAGATAACATTTTCGATAGGCCAAAATTTCAAGACCAGAGGTGTCAAAACCAAAAGTTAAAACATTTTGGAGGCCAAAAAGTGAAATTCTTGTTCGGTTTTATAATCTCAACCCAACACTCCTGTGCTGGTTGAGCAAAAACACCAACACTCCTGTGCTGGTTGGCAAAAACAAATTGAATTCGAGGCTTCATTTATGCACACATATGTGATGTGATATGTACAGCTAAGTGGATAAAATAGGTAGTTGAAAAAAGAAAAGTTATTCAAAATGACAACAATTAAGGCTAATTTAACACAGCTGTGACCATTTAGCGGTACACGCAAAACGATCGCAAATGCACTAAACGTTTACTAAATATTGAATTGCGAGTAATCATGTTTCATAGTCAGTCTTGCCGTTGAAAATCAATATCATTCAAACCACACACACATTCGGCTGACAAAATTCCAATGACTTTTACAAACTGTAAACCCGATTAGTATAATTCTTTTGAAATGCGAGAATTATAAATGCACAGTAATTACTAATGAATGAGGATATTTTGCACTTTGATTTTGCCGGAATCTGAGTATAAACGTGCGATATGCACCATGATGTGCAATAGTAAACATTCTTGACAGTGAAACGAACAGTAACATAACGTTAGGCTTTGATCAAGACCCGTTTTACAAGCTGTAAAAATGACCAAAAAATACACGGTCAAAATACTTGTGGCGATCAGTAGATTTACATGTAAATATTACCTGATGAGTCAAATAAATTTTGCAAGAAAGAAAAAATATTGCATATTGCAAAATAAATGAACAAAAAAGGTTTCAACAGAGCTATTATTCAGCATGCTTCGCAAACATTGCAGCCATTTTCCAGATGAATGATATGAACTGTATTTCCAGGGTGGTGGCATAGTTTTGAATTTGATTATGGCGAGGCAATATGCAAGATTTTCACTGAAAGCCCTAGTGAGTACAGTAAAAACGTTACACGATGTTAAGATTAAATAACATTGAATATCTTTCTAAACTAAATTTCCATGCACATTTTCCATAAAAATGATGATTTTTACTGTAGAAATAAACTTTTCTCCATTTGGAAAGCAAAATTCCAGCAACTATTTGGGCAATGGAGTCAGTACTTTTGCCATACTGGTTGCACAAATCTGTTCACTTAGCATCGCAAATTGGAGCAATTTTTTGTACTTTCGAAAATTATGGTACTAAACGTGTGTAAACTATACACGCTCGCTTTTGCAGTGCACACAATTAGTAAAATCTCTAAATATTCACAGCTCTATAAGTTAATCTGGGTATTAATCATAAACTTTGCAAACCTTTTGTTAAACAAAAGTAAAACCATATGTACTGAATCTTAAATTTTTAACAACATTGCAGCTTTTGTACAAGATGGATCAACAATTCAGAAAGGAATTTTGAAATTCTGCCATTAAGACAAAAGGATGAACATTTTGGGTGCATTTTACATGAGGAGACAAACACCACATCAAACTACACCAGTAAAGGTGAGCCCTGAGCACTTACCAATTTTGTAGACGGATGTTAAATTAGCCTGCTGGCCTGGAGGAGGGCTTCCCATCTCATCTACATCAAGACAGTCACAACACCCAGAATCACCATGAGAAAGCTCCTCTTGAATTATCTGAGGCTGCCTAGTGATGAAAATATTACCTGTGGAAAGAAAGTTAATGATTAGTCACATTCTCAGCTTGAGTTTAGTTTGCACAGATGATCATGTGTCTTTATCAAAATTAAGACAAAAAATAGATATCACTTCCGGCTGGTTTTTCAGTGCTCACCACAGGCCAATAGTGCTGATGTATCTAACAAACACTGATTGTGCCAATGGGTTAATCCTTACTCTACCATGCGGCAATATTATCGCCGTTTTGGGTGCCCCATCTTTGGCCCTGCCTCCCGTGCGCATTTTCAAAGGATGCTGGTAGAGTAAGGGTTAATCAAACCGCGACAAATGCGCCAACTCGAAAATATAGGCAGCATGGTCCTGGTGGGCGACCCAGTGGGTCCAGGAAGAGAAACGGGCCCGACTCTGCTACCTGGAAGACAGAAGACCCTTCAATAATCACGCCTTAATTAACCCTTACTCTACCACGCGGCGATATTATCGCCGTTTTGGGTGCCCCATCTTTGGCCCGCCTGCCGAACGCATTTTTAAAAAAGTGCTGGTAGAGTAAGGGTTAAAAGAGAAAAAAATGGTAAACTGGTAAAAATACTCAATAACAATAGTTTGTGGGGCAATTAAGAAAGGATAAACGAAACAGCTGTTGGAAAACCCTATAGATATTGTTATAGTATATTTAGAGAGTTTTTAAACATAGAATCATCATAAAATGAAAACATAAACCTTTTTAAAATTGATTAAAACCTTAAAATTCAAAATTGTATTAAAATCAATTTAGATTTCAGAACCATATCAAAAGAAAACACACATCAAAATCAATTCAGATTTCAGAACCATATCAAAAGAAAACACACATAAATATCGGTCACAAGTTGACCATCATACAACTTTCTGATGGTTGGTTTGTTAAATGGCACCACGACAGTCAGAATCAAATGTGCCAAGAGGGTACTAAAAGGTGCAAAGAGACAGAGAGGAATGAGAGAGGAAAAGGGGAAAAGAAGGAGAGAAAAAATAGATTAAATAATAAGGGAGCAAATAAAGGTAATCAAAAGAAAGGAAGAATAGGATGGTAGAAAAGAAAAGGGGAAGTGTGGGTAAGGATTAGATCAGGTGGAATAAGTTGCTATTGCAGAGGAAGGTGATGATGTTGGAGAGGGATTATTCTGAAAAGATCAGAAATGAAGGTGGAGGAGGAGAGGAGTGATCTAGAGTTCAGGTATAATGGACAGGTTAAGAGGATATGCTTGATCGAGAGATCAGTGTTGCAAGTATGGCAGAGAGGTGTAGGAGAGCCTGAAAGGAGGTAGGAGTGGGTGAGAAACGAGTGCTCAAGGTGGATGACAACAACGTCCTCTCTATGATTGCGACTGTGCAGGGGAGGGTTGGTCCCGACTTTAGGATTGATAGTGTGAAGTTCCTTACTGGTCTCAAGATTCCAGAAGTCTTGCCAGGTCTTCCTGAGGTAGCTGGAAATTGTGAAGCGGAAGTTAGAGTGCGGAATAAGGATAGGTGAAATGTGGTTCAACAGAACATTGTTGGCGGCACTCTCGTTGCCAGGAATACCTATGTGACTAGGGATCCAGAAAATATCATTTTCTTCTCTGAGGAAGAGGGAGCGTGAAGTTTGTTTAGGATTTGTAAGAGTAGTGGATTAGACCAGAGCATGTTGAGGATACCAGTGAGAACAGATTTTGATCAGAGAAGATGATGAAGTGTGGGCGGAAGGAAAGTTCTGCAAAGTTTATAGCTAGGATAGCCTTTGCTAGGTGAGGGGATGCATTTGTTGAGATTGAAGAGATTGGTGAAGGAAGGAGAGCGGGCGGAATGGAAACATGGGTTCCGTGGGTCATTGAGGATGTGAAGAGCGAAGGAGAGACCGGCTCTGGTGTACACCTGAGGTTAAGGGGGAGTTTATTGGCCTTTACGTGAAGACTGGTGATAGGGGTGGTTTGGATTGCGCCAAGGCAGAGCCTTAGGGCACTGTTTTCGATGACCGCGATGTGCCTCAAGTAAAGTTTGCTGGCAGAGCTGTAGATGAAGTTGCCGTAGTCCAACTTAGATCTGAGAAGGGAGCGATATAAGGTGAGCAATGTGAGAGGATTGGCTCCCCAGTCGGTGCTGGAAAGGACCTTAAGATTGAGGGTTTTGTGACAGTTGGTTCTGAGGATGTTGATGTGGGGGAGATAAGAGAGCTTAGCTTATGACCTCGATGTGCCTCAAGTAAAGTTTGCCGGCAGAGCCGTAGATGAAGTTGCTGTAGTCCAACTTAGATATGAGAAGGGAGCATTATAAGGTGAGCAGGGTGAGACGATTGGCTCCCCAGTCGGTGCTGGAAAGGACCTTGAGATTTGATGGTTTTGTGACACTTGATTTTGAAGATGTTGATGTGGGGGAGATAAAAGAGCTTAAGAGGCAAGATTCCAAGGAAACGAGAACTATCTTTACTGGGAATGATGGAATCTTTGAGATTGAGACTAAGGAAGAAAAAGTTGATGTTGTTGAAATGAATGAGAACAGCTTTGTCTTTTGTTTGTTTGTTGAGGTCTTAACGGCACCACGACAACGAAGGTCAAATTGTGCCTGAGAGGTCAGATCATTTTAGAGGTAGTAAGGAAAGAGACCAGGGGGAAAATGAGAGAAATTCAAGAACAAAAGCCAGAAAGCTGTGATCGAGAGAGGAGGTGCATGGGTAAAACAAAAACAAAGTAGAGAGGGGGTGGAAGAGGAGAATTAAATATGGTTGTAGAGGGATGCATGCTGAAGGAAGGAGATTGTCTTTTGAGAAATTAAAGCCGTTGGTGTTACTCCAGTGAGCTTACTTGTCCAGGCATTTTTGAAGATTATTTTGGAGAGTTTGGAAGAATGGAAAGGATGAGAAAATGGCAAAATCAATGACATAGAGAGAGCACTTGATGTTGGGGAGAAAGTTTTGATGATGCTGTTGATTTTGAAAATAAAAAGAGAAGGGGAGAGAATGCTGCCTTGGGGGACACCCAGGTGTTGGGTATACCTTTGTGAGTAGGTGTTATTGATGAGCACCCTGACTGGCGAGAATGGAGGTAGTTCTGAATGAAGCTTGGAAGGACACCTCTGAGACCAGAGGAGTGAAGGTCCCCGAGGATACCGTACCGCCAGGTGGTGTCAAAGGCCTTTTCGAGGTCTAAGCAGATGGAGATGATGTGGTGATTTCTGACGAAAGCTTCACGGATATAGGTGTCTAGTTTGAGCACATGGTCCAGGCAATTCCGGTTTCTCCTGACACCATTTTGAGATCTATACATCTATAATTGACCATACGTTCCATTATCTTGAAGAGGCAGGATGTGAAAGCAATGGGGCGATAGTTAGTGGGAATGGATCTGTGTTTGTTGGGCTTGAGGTTGGGATAATTATGGCCTGTCTCCAAATGTTGGGGAAAGTTTTGGAGGAACATAGGTGGTTGTAAATCTTGAGTAAGATGTCAGAGAAATCCTGGGAAGGATTTTGAGGAGATTATAGTGCATGCCATTGGTGCCTTGGAAAGAGAACCCTGGTTTTTTTAGGGTGGAGGAGAACTCGGAGTAGGTGAACAGAAGGTTGTAGTTTTGCTGATTGTTAGACTGGAAGTAAAGAAAGTTTTTCTCAGCCTCGATTTTTCATGTTGCGAAAGGTGTGGGAAAGACTCATTGGAGGGGTTTTGGCGAAAATGGAGGCTAAGCAGTTGGAGATGTTGTTGAGGTCACTGATTTTGGTGTTGTTATGGATAAGGTGAGAGATATTGTTAATGGTGCTTTTCTCTTTAAAGTTTTGGAACATGTTTCAGACACTGGAGGGGTCGGTCTGGAGATCCAAGGAGGAGTCATATGTTTCCCAGAAGATTTTTTTGCAGAGTTTGATGGTCTTCCTGGCTTTGGCTTTCAGAAAGTGGAAGTTATCCAGGTTTTGGGGAAATGGGTGGATTTTAAAGAGACGGAGGGCTTTGTTCTTAAGAGAGATTGCATTTTTGCAATCAGTGGTGAACCAAGGCTTGAATTTCATCAGATGCAGGAAGAAGTGGGGATAGAAAAATTGGTGATTTCCAAATCCTTGGAAGTGAAGAGAGAGACAGGGTTGTCAGAGAGAAAGATGTCATTGGTGATGGAGATGTTGCATAAACTGGAGTAAAGATTCCAGTCTGCATGCTGGAATTTCCAGTTTGTAGGGAAAGTATGTGTCAAGGAGGGAAGGGTGGAGATAAGGATGGGGAAATGGTCACTTCCACAAAGTGAAGGGTGAACTTTCCAATTCACGAATACTACAAAGAGGGAGAGGTCGCAGATGAAAAGATCAATGCTGGTGAAAGTGCCTGTTCCTGGGTGTAAGTGGGAGAGCCGTCATTGAGGGGACAGAGGTTGTGATGGTTCAGAAAGTTTTCAATGTGTTTACCCCTGACAGTAGAGAAGGAGGAGTTCCAAAGGGGGTTGTGAGAATTGAAGTCACCTATTAGGATGAAGGGTTTGGGGAGTTGGGAAATGAGGTTGTCGAGGTCAGTGGGGAGAGGGGAGAGTTAAGAGGGATGTAAAGGTTACAGAACATGATGGTTTTGTGTGTGAAAGGTCATGAGACAGCGGGATGTTTGAAAAATGGAGTAAATAGGGACGAGGCTCAAAGGGATATCATTCCTGACGTGTACATAGAAGAGCCGCCAGAAGCTTTTTTGGCATTCTGGGAGATACAGTGTGACCCTGAGTAACCCGGAATGGGGCGGAGTCGGTGGAGGATAGAAAGGTTTTCTGAAGGCAGATGATATTGGGGTTGAAGGTGGATATCAGAAGTTCCAAGTTCTTTGAAGTTGGCAGAGTGTCCACGACAGTTCCACTGTATGATATCAGCCATCTTAAAATAGTTAGGAGGGAGGAGCCCCTGGGTTCGGGGAAGCTGGCCTACATCCATGTCTGGGAAATGGTTGTGGTCAATGAAGGAAAGGGTTAAAGATGAAGAAAGCAGTGTTCGACAAATCGCCTGTCCAGATGCCCAGGGCAACTAATATTTATGTCCGGGCAAGTTGATATGCCTGCCGGGCAACCATAAATTAATCCAAACTAAGAGTAAATTTTTCTTTAAAAACTTAATTCATTACACAGATTATACTTACTGTAATATAACTGATGGAAATGCCCAGAAAATAACTTAAATCAGACTTACAATCCATTTATTTGGAAGCCAAAATATTTTGTTATGTTACGAAATGATCTTAAACCTCACCATAACAACATCATACATGCACCCATACATAAGACATGAACATACTGTATATCGCACACACACAAAACATATAATGTACAGATATATGATCCAGGCCACCGAAGTTGATTGAACATGTGCGCAATGTATGCTGTTTTGCTAGCGAGGCTTGTTCCTTTGAACCAATCATATCTCACATAATAAATCTCATGCATATTTATATCCAGTCACTGTTGAAATGGTTTTCTCTAGAATGGGAGAGAGTAGCAGCCTATTGATGTGAGGAGCCTAAAGTGTTGGTGGATGAGGAAGTGATGGGGCCAAAATAAATGAGGGAGGAGTAACAGTGGCTTTTCCTTCCCCAATGGGAAAGCTGGTCCATCCAGACTATGTCTAACTGGACACCCTTGGAAGCTGTGCGGGTGCGGGTTTCTGAATAACTATTTTTCACAGCAGGAATGGAAGACATTATTTTAATGTAAAATTTTTCCAAGTCTGCCAGAATACATTGAAGGGGAAGTGCTGTTTCTGAAAAGGCAGTTTTTGAATCATAAGTAAACCCCTAATAAACAGCTAGTCCTATCAACAACTAAATGGAAATGGCAATTTAAGAAAGAAATATGCAAAATATCATTTGCATAAAGATCTTGCACCATCTTCCATTTTAGAATTATAAATTTTGCATAAACACTTTGATCCAGTTTGAACTGAAAAAAAAAAACAGCAATTAAATCAACACTGCAATACTCAAATTTTGAATTTAAGTTGAAAGTTGTTAACAAAAATTATATTAGTACCCAATGACCTTTATTTAACAAGATTTTAGTACCTGGTTTGATGTCAAGATGCACCAGCCCTTGTGAGTGGATATACCTGAGGCCCTCAGCCACTTGAAGCAGGATTTGCTTCAACTCCGACTCTACTAAATGTGTTTCGGATCTTTGATTCTGAAGAATCAAATCTGCTAAGCTACCACCTGCAAAAGTCAAATATGTAGAGGCCATTTTAATTTCTGGACAATGAAAACAAGTGCATATACATTTTTGGTGTGATAAGTAGCCATACTGCAGGACTTTCAACTACAACAGCAAAACATAGAATTACGGTATTCTACGTAATTAGCTTCCATGCTCTAATAAGCACCTGCACTACATTGATAACACATCCCAACATCTAGAATTAATATATGTTGTTTATATGTGTTTATTTTCCCCCTTTTTAAAGTTTGAATCCCTGTTAATACAGAGAAGACATTCATAGAAATAACTTATGAATAGGGATATCTTTTCCTTTGTTTTGTCAACTTCCGAGCTAATTGCCCCATAAATGTGCAGGCCTATTAGTACTAGTTGCTACATTATGCTTCAATCTCACTAATGCTAAACATAAAGTTCAAAACCTGTTTTACAAGTTTTAAAACTGACTAGGATGCACCCGAACTTGGTTCCAGTCGGAACTTGGGCTAAATATTGTGCCAGAACCAAAACTTCACAACAAAAATGTATGATGTTATTCTCCACAACAGTACATATTCAATGCTCAAACTTTTAATTGCCATGTCTAAAACTGTGCATCAGCTACAATTTACAGAAAAAATAAAACAAGAACCTAAAACAAAGGTCAGGTTTTGAATTTTGAAAATAGCACGTACAGTTTTGATATATGGCTGCTCAAAGTTAAATCAGTTTTTAATTCATGCAAACTTTGTGATGTAAGACTAGACAAACAGATCAAAATCTTAACGTAATTCTTTAAATTTCTTGCCAAAAACTCAGTCACTGAAAATTATGGAAAAGTTTGTTCCTGCTAGAACTGGGGGTATGGCAAGGGCTTAAAAACCTTTGGTCAGAATTTGCTGCACCAATTCAAGGAATGATGGAGAAATTTACAAATCAAAGGATTTACAAAAGAAAATATAAGGTTGCCCTGTAATACATCACAACATTTGCATAAATTATGTATATTGATGTCTGAGATTCAAAACTGCTGTAAAATGGTCAATTTTTTTAAGATTTTGATGAAATGTTTTGCTCAGTGGTTTTAAATACCTAATGTGTCATCTACATGTATTTTTAAAGCTGAAACTATTTATTCCCAAATATGTACATACAGTATATTGTTTTCATGGATGAAAATTATGGACTGAAAGTTCCGGTTCTGGTTAAAACTTTGCTTTGAGTTCTGGTTCTGGCCGGAACTTGAATGCTGCTTCAGGTGCACCACTAAAACTGGCACAGAAATGTTATGCCAAAAAAACTGGGGAATTGTTATGTTTACTACAAATAAATGCAAATACTACCCGATGAGTCACAACTAATTGCACAAGAAAGAAAAAAGGTTTCAAAATAAAGGAAAAAGAATATTTCAAAATGCAGCGAAAGACTTTATGACATAAAATGTATATTCTGCTGAGGGCAGTTTTGAAATTTGTATGGTGTGACTAGAAGTGTTCAAAGGTTACAGCAAAATGGTTGAAAACATGGCAAATTTACTTACTGATATTCCATTTCTGCATTTGTTTAATAGCATTCAAACAATGAATCGTTATTTTTGACAATTTTGTTAGCCTAACGGGTAATTTAAGACTTAAAAAAATCAGGTTTATTCTATTCATTGCTAATTTGTATCTGGTGGTTTAATATTGTGGGGCTAGTATACTGAAGAACCTAAACATTCACGTATATATGGACAATGCAGTTCAACAGCACACTGTATGCAACTCACGTTAGAATAGCCACTTCATGCTTATTAGAAAAAAACTCTGCGGCTGCAAATAGCCTATATGGTGTCTACTTACCATTACAATATTCATTTTGTATCACCATGTGGCTATTTTCAGCCCAGGCAGAAAAGTACCTTACAACATGGACATGTGCTCCCAGCACAGCATGAGCATACACCTCGTTTAGAGCCATTTTCCTGGGTAAAGGAGAAGTAATAATACAGGTGATTAATAAGTGTCAAGATAACAACCAGAATTAATTAAAGGCAAATACTTTTAATATAAATTTTTGTTAATAACTGAAATCACTTACTTATAATTACAATAAACAATTTGTTTCTCCTAAATATTCACTTAATCTTACAATACAGTGCCATCAAGATTCAATTATAATTCTCCTTAAATCTTCTCAATAGTTCTGAGGAGTATTACTCTTCAAGGGTACAATTGGAAATTATACCCTTACCTACCCAGGACCATATCAGATGGAAAACTAAACTCAAACTTTAGAGTACCAACATCTGCCAGTAGCAAAAAAATGCAGTATAAGTCTTGTAAGAGTAAAATTCTAACGTTTGTAGATGAAATAATATTGCTGTTTATCATTTGTATGTATAATGCTAGAATGTACTGTATAAGCAATTCCTATAACTTACTCAAAGACAGAACCTGAAAGTGGCTTCTTTGACTTTTTGATGGCATATGTACATCCATCTAACTTGTTGATACATTTGTATACAGAACCAAACTCCCCTGAACCAATCTTGCCCACCTCTACAAACTCCTGCTCATAACGTGATATGTGATTCTCCCGAAGTGCAACTCTCTGTTAAAGAAGAGAAAAAGGAAAGATTTACATGGAAGTAGCGCAAGGGATTTGTTATTGGAACCAGAGCCTGGTAGAACCAACACAAAGAAAAAAAAATCAAGTCATGTAATAATGTTACACTTTTGTGAGTATTAATTACAACATTTACAGAAATGGAAATTAAAAAATATTTTATGAAAATACAACTCATTAAACATAAACTAATGAAGAAGTTTCCATTAACGGTGAAAGTGTGAATGTTAAACATTGTAATTTCTTTTTAATTTAAGCTATAGCTATAAAGGCACTCTCCAAAGGTACAGGGTAGGCTATACAGTATCATCACAATTGCCTTATGGACTTATGATATCTCAAAATAACTTAAAAATGACATTTTTAGGTCCATTTTTCTTACGTTTTGGGGGTAGGGTCTTTGGCAGGCCGCCTTTTTAAGTATTTAGGCCATTGACCTAAAACTTGGTAGAAGTGCATAATAGTTGATTTACTTTGTACAAACAAAGAAATGGCCAATTCCATGACGATACCCTGACAAGCTCTGGTCCACCTTATATGGAATGACCCCAGTATCATTCGTTTTCTTAACAGGGTTTCCACTGAGCTGGCCAGCTCCAAACAGAACAAAGTTTTCACTGACCGGCACTAATATTTTAAAGCATTAATTCACCTGGCAGACATGTCTGCCTAGTATGATAAATGACAAAAGGACACCAAAGATGATTTTTCAAAATTGATTTGGGTCCATAAAGGTTACTTCACTAGAATGTTATATCAGAAAACAAAAATAAAATATACTGCATAAAGAAGGCACAATTATAGTCCATTCTTATTAATGTTTTCTTTCATGTTAGTTCAACATGCTTGTAACTTACAGTACCCTTTGATTTCAACTAATTCAAATGGGTTGTACATGTACATGCATGTACTGTATATATCGCTGAACATTTCAATGTGCTTTAAGTGTTAGTGAAAGCCACCACCTGTTTTTTTTGATGTTAGCTTTGGTATTTGTCTGGTTTCAATGACCCCCCTCCTATGCCACCACTGCATGTTTAGATTTCATCAATCAATGGTACTGTACTCTACCTTTGCTGGATTTTCCATTTCAGCATCAAAATCTTCCATACTTTCGAGCTCATCTCCCAAGGGGCTGGAACTGCAAAACAGATAATACAAACACAAGGTGTGGTTTTGCATTTATAGTTAACTATTTGTTAAAATACTGCACAAATCTTGATTAGGGTTGTCACAATATGGGTAAATCAGATATTAATTATTAATATAATTCATAGGAGGCAAAAATAATATGATATATCCCCATATCACGACAAATGCCTAAATTAGGAGCACTGCTCACTGCTCAGAGTTATAGGATTCTCAGCATGCAAATTTTAATTTCAAAAAATTGTCTTCAGATTTTATCAGATGTGCTGCAATAATCTGTTAAATTGTCATTCAATTACAATGTTTCTGAAATGTAAGTTTTACAAAATGTTATTTGAATGTGGGCTTAACAAAGAATAGCCTACCGAAATATCATATGTTGGTCAGGGTACCTTTGATATCATGGAAACAGCAATATCATGTTATCATCATATTGTACAGTAAGGGGCCTACAGCACTGTATCATGACAGCATTAATCTTAATTAGGAAACACTTGTCTCACAAGTTTAACACCCTGCATGTCTTAGATATACAGTAAATTCAAACAGCTCCAAAATACTATAAGCTCATCCCAAAACCTAGTCGTTCCAAACCAACTCGCCCCCAAGCCTCTTAAGAATAAGATATAGAATTTTGCTACAAAGTCGATAGGTACAGTACATGTAGGTTATGACGAAATTCAATTCTACACAATCAAAAGTCTCCTAGTCTACGTGTCTACTACTTAATTTATCTATCTTCTTAATAAAATATTAAAGCGGATTGTACCAATTTGAAAATGGTGTGGTAATGACATTCAACTTATTCATATATATAAAAGAGCTATTGGGACTATTTGTAATGCATAACCTAGATCCCCATCATTGCCCTTGTTCAAAAAACTAAACCTGCTAACTATTTACGATCTGTACAATTACAATTTAGGCTTCTTCATGTAAAAGTTCACCAACAATTTGCTGCCCATGTCATTTCGATCATTCTTTAACACCAATAAAAGCTTTACATGTTATTCCTACAACACTCGTAATTCTCACCACTTAATGCAACCCTTTGTTCGTACTAGTACAGCTCATTCTCAAGTCCGTAGTGCTATCGTGACCTTCTGGAATTCCCTCAGTAATAATTTAAAAGCATCAAAATCCCTAAATAACTTGTAGTACCAGCTCAAGATACATCTGTTGGCCTTTTACAACTGATCGATTCTCTTCCATTCTCTTCTGTAATTTTTTTCAATTTTTTTCTTTCTGCTTTTGTTCTGTTTTTCTTGTACAATTGTATAAGTGGGCGGATAACGGCATGGGTAGAAAGCTTGAGGGATGGGTAAGAAAGAATGGGGTCACGTACAGTAGATAGTGCAAGGTGTGTCGGATGGGAATGGTGGGTCGCTAGGAAAGGAGGATGTGTGGGTAGATACTGCTTATTGCCTTATGCTGTATGTTTCTGTTTATATCACTGATGGTGAACTGGCTAGCAAAAGTTTATCAGTTCACCATTCACTCCATTTATACTGATTATGCAATTATGCTTATATGTACAGTACATATGTGTATAAGTGTGTATATGTATATATATGTATATATACATTATGTATGTGTGTGTATATATGTATATGTGTGTGTATATATGTATATGTGTGTATATATATTATGTACATGTTTGTATATATGCATATGTGTGTATATATATATATGTGTGTGTGTGTATATATATATATATATTTTTTCATCTTCTTTAAGTATTATTGTTGCAACTTATACATTTATATTGATATTGTATGTTATTTCGTGGAGTAATAAATAAGTAAATAAATAAAACAAATAAAATAAGGTTATCATATTTTGAGGTTTGAAATGTGCGTCTAAAATGGAAGAAACTGGAAACTCCACATTACAAATACATGCACTTCTAATTTCCAAATGAAATATTTCACTGTAATGTAGGTCTAACCTACTGTATAAATATAAAATAAAATATTGTTGTTTAAAATTAATAGCAAAAAATCACACACACACCTGCTTTCTAAGCTAGAACCAATCTTTAAAAACAAGGAAATGGCAATGATTCACAAACTACGCTTATTAAACTCAGAAAACACATTTCTTCAAGTAATACTACAGTATTAATGAAATTCTATCTGTCTTATTCCTTCCAGCAAATAAGCCAGTTCTAAAATGTATTATAGATTATGGTTCGTTCCAGAACAACAAGTGAGAAAAAGGTGTCGAGTGTGAACCTTTAGTCATAGAAAATTTATAAAAAAAATAATTAATTTCTTTAAATGGTGGAAGAAAAAACCAAAGCAAAACATTAACAACATTTTATGGAGAATGAATGAAAATGTAACTTTCCATCACACGACTGTACTTGGAATAGAATAGGTTTTCATGGCAGACATTTACAGTACGTAAAACTATATTGTTATTGTCAAATTTTCATTTTCTTAGAATCTTAGAACTTAAGTTATGCATAATGACTCAAGACTAAAAACAGGCATTCACTCAAAATAGTTACGGTTTTGCTGCTAGCCAGATATCTATTTTCCACTTCTAATATTTACAACAGAAACAATGGATATTCAAAGTGGTGAGACCAGGACGTAACATTAAAAAGCTTTTACAAAAATGATTTCCCACATGATAAAAACTAAATTAGCCTAAAAGTAAAACTTAGAAGTGGAATATAAATGATGAGTAAGAATTTGTGATAGTGTTCTAAATTTAGTGCTAAGCATCTTAAAGGAGACATAGGCCTAGTCTGATACAATCATTACCTTATATAATAGAGGATACAAATTTTAACCAACTACCAAAAACAGCAAGTAAAAAATCTTATTTTTATCTTAAGTTATTCATGTTTGAAGTTGACACATGGAGGCTGCCATTTTGTTCAATTCTGAACTAAAATATTGTGCATGATGACATAATTTTCCCAATAGGGACATAAGGAATTTAATGTATTTTTTTGTAAATGTGATTAAAGTTTTTATTCTAAAATGATGTGACACAAAGTTTTAACAAAATGTTTTGTTAATTTCAAGTGTACACAAAAAGTTTCTTGACCCTTTAATACATAAGATGAAAAAAAACAATTTCTCATAACCTAGAAAACTTGAGGTACATGTAGGCCTAGATTATGAAGAAACACAAAGCATTACAACATCCTTGGGCTGATGACATCATAATTTGCATGTTTTGAAATCCAAATGGCCACTTCCATAATACTATTTAATAGTAACGTTAGAATTTAATTGTAGTTTTTAATACTTATGAAAAATGTTAGATTGCTTAAGGGGGTATGAAATTTGGTAAGAAAACAAATGTGTTAGGCCTATTCTTAATTCTATCATATGAAACAAGGATTGCCAGACTTTGTCTCCTTTAACTTTCAAGCCTAGTAAAAAAGCCAATTTGTAATTATTCTTCAAATTCTGAGCTAAAAACATTTGACAAAGTCAATACAAGGTTACCTACCTTCTCTCTTGTCTTTGCCTTTTCTTTGCAGCACTTTGTAAAACTGAAGGAGTGAAAGGGTTCACGTTGACCACAATTGCAGTAACTGAGTTTTGCTTTTCTTTTTTGGAAGAACTTCTTCCTTGTCTAGTAAGCCTAACGTTTTCATCTTTACCCAAAGAAAATAATCTTCCTGCAATGCCACGACTTCTCCTTTTAGCACTTGAATCTTCTTGCTTTGAGTTTTGTTGTTGAATCAAAGATTTGGGAGTTTGTGGGGAATCAAACAGGCGAAGATTTCGTAGTCGGCTGTGCGGAGGCGTCCCGGTTGGTAAAGGAGACGACACCCGTGATGTTGGAGATACAACTGCACAAAATTTGCTGGACAATCTAATGTCGTTAGGCGATTCTGGGCTTGTAGGCCTGCTTGAAATTCTAGAGATAGGTGAATTATCAGGAAGTATTAGTCTTGATCTACTTCTACGGGGGCTTCCATTTGGGGTTGCAAGCGCTGGGTTCCATCCCTGCGGGCTGGAAATCTCAAAAGACAAATCACAAATTTCATCCGAAGCAAATCCCGAACTGTTGAAGGAACCGTAATCTTCATTCAAACTATCGTCACTATCACGACGAAACTTTAGCTTTTGAACCGGTGTTTTAAACATGATAATCGTTTATAAGGTGATTCATTAACAAACTTATTTAAAATTATTCTTAATGGCAATTTTAGACTCACGAAATTATAGTGTTTGCTAACTGCAACCGTCAGACCGTACGTTTGCGACACGTACTGTACTTTAGCCTTAGCTTCCGGATATGACGGACCGACCACATGCATATATCGTATATAGGCTTAGCTAGAGCATTGCTTCTAAGAAATTAGAAAATGGCGGGTGGCTTGTGTTTTCACATGTGATAAGCTCGTGGAGAGAATTAGCCAATCAGAGCTACGGGAATTAGTGAGACACTTGTTGTGTTGGAGAATTTTACATATCAATCATGACGTGTGGGAAATTTGAATGTACAGCAGTTAGTCATGAATGACATCTTCCCGGGAGTCATTTGAGTGTTCCCTACTAGCCTTGTCAATACAAGGAAGTAAATAAGGTGGTAAATACTAATTACACTTTGAAACCACCCGCTAATTAAAATACTGCTGCATCATAAATTAAGGTAAGGATTGTCGATTGCATGGCAATTGTTATTGCCCATTCTTGTAAGCAAAGCACTTGATTAGGGCTTACTTTAAAGAATCAGAGCAGTTGGTTTCATCAGGGAGTTGTTAACAGGATGCTTAAAATTTGAGTGTTTCCATTCTGGCCCGGGGAAACTCTGCGTTTCACGTGATTTTGATTGCAGAACATTATTTAATATTCTGTTAAATCCAGGGTTTAAAGCCTTGTGTTTCTCGTCATGCCGGTAGCAGAAAACTGCTTATCATTGTGTCAAATCTATAATATAGGAACGCAACCCCAAGAAGGCTGGAAGCAGGGCCTGCGTTTCTCGCAATTTTGAGAGCAGAACACTGCTTAATATTGTGGCAACTCCAAGGTTGAAATCTAGGGACGAAGCTGGTAGGAACAAGGGCGTAGATCCCGGGGGATGGGGGCATGGTAATCCTTAGTTGTTGAAAAGGGGGATGGTATCCCCCCACTTTTACCAATGATACCGCCCCAAATTTTCAATTACTTAAATAAATGCTTCTTGCCACTTCTGTTATTTGATTGAAAAATTGGGAACGATTACCGTATATCACAAAACTAACCATCAAGAAAATATATACTTTCATCTCAATTACCACAATCTACAGATATCATTTTGGTCGAACAATTTGGCTTTTGAGTACTGCATGAATCAAGAAAGGGATCTAGGTGTTGTCATTACGTGCAATCTGAAACCTTCTAAACAGTGTGTTTTAGCAGCTGCAAGGGCAAATACTAGATGCTTGGTTTTATTATAAATTTTTATTTAGAAATTAGAAAATTGTTTTGTTGGTAGAGAGATTGTTCTTAATTTGTATAGGCAGTTAGTCAGGCCTCACATTGAGTATGCTATTCAGGCTTGAAGTCCCTTTTATGAGAAGGATAAGTTCATTTTGGACAACGTTCAGCGAAGAGCCACTAGACTTATTCCCAAAGTAAGGAATCTCTCTTATCAAAGAGCTTCCATACAAGCTTTTGCTCTTATGAATCTAGGTTGCAAAGAAGAGTACGTGGCGATATGATTCAGGTTTTTATGTTCCTATCTGGTAATGATGCTTTGACTTCCTGTTATTTCTTGCATGTTTCAGCTAATCCTCATGTGACACGTATAACAGTTTGAAGTTGACCAAAGAGTTCTCACGGATAGATATTCGGCGGTTTAGCTTTTCGCAAAGAGTTGTTAATGAGTGGAATGGTTTGCCTGAGCGGTAGCTAGCTCCGATTAATGTTCACAATTTCAAGGTCAACATTGATAAGTTCTTCACTAACTCTGGGCGTCTTTGATTTTTGTTTTTGTTGTTGTGGTGGTGGTGTTAGTTTGGGCTTTTTATGGGGTGTTTAACCCTTCTTAGCCCGTAATCTTGTTATGTTATGTTAATAGTTATTCTGACAAACGTCACGTGATACGATTTTGTACATTCTGATTTCCTCAGATGTGACCCTAAACTAACGATACTTAACAAGTCAACTTAGGGCTTTTGTGTTTCATGCAAAGATACAAGACGCAGCGTTAATTTCTTTGACAAGTTAAGTATTTGCTCATTACTACAATGACCGGTGTTATTACACACAGGCCCGCTAAGAAGAGGTGTGTGTGTGTGGGGTGGGGATGTTTGTGGGGGGGGGGTGGGAGATGTGGGTGGGGGGGGGGGGTAAAAGGATTATTTATCTCGCATTCGAAAGCTAAAGTTGGATAAAGCTGATTATTATTAAGAATGACTTTTAATTTTTTTGTACTCGAATTCCACCTTAAGAGTATGGCCTACTAATGTTTTCTACTACGGCTTTTAGAGGTAAATGTGTTTGGACCTAAACATGTTTTGATGTTATTTTTGGGCCAATTTTATCGCTAAAATATTGAATACTCCAGGAGCTTCCGGAGGTTTCGCCCTCTGGACCAGACCAGGGGCCCTTCAGCGGGCCCCTGGACCCCACGTCTATGCTAACTAGTCCTCCTACAACTCCCTCCCCCCACTTTAAAAAAAGGGATCTACGCCCTTGGGTAGGGGCCAGGGCGAAGTCCAGGAAGTCTATACATTTCTGGCGATTTTGGTAGCAAAACAATTGCTTAAAATTGTGTCAAATCTAGGAATGCTAGGGACGGAAGGCTTGAAGCCATGGTGATGATCACTGAGGGCGAGCCCCAGTTCTACGTTTCTCGTCACGGTGATTTTAATAGCAGAAAATAAGCCCTAAGCAAAAAGGCTGCTTAAAATTGTGTCAAATCTAAGGAACTCCAGAAGCTTTACATTTCTCGTGATTTTGATAGCAGAAAAGTAATTTCTTTTGTGTCAAATCTAGGGTCGACGTCCTGGGCGCCCAGGCAGCCAGGGGCAATTCAAGCCACAGCTAAGCTTTGCTTTCTTTGGCGTGATTTCGGCAGCAGAAAATTGCTTAAAATTGTGAAAATTCCACACTAATGTTAACTGTTAAAAGGAATATATGTTTTGGAACGAATAGATGAATGTTTATATGTAGGATCATGGAGCTATTAACAACATGTATGTGTCTTTCGTTGGGGTCCAGAGATGATTTTCCTTTTTTGGTGTAAGAATACAGCTTTGAGTGAAAACACAACGGTTACGTTTGTTATGATACAAATTGCAGAAGTTGAGAATAAAAAATATATACTCAGGACAATTTTCTCGCCCCTGTGAGCATTCGGTGCCCTCTCAGATCTGAAAGCTTTACTGGGGCTGTTTCCCCCTGTCCCCATACCACCACGCCACTGTTTGTGACCACATATATAAACCCTCCGTAGATCCATGATCAATGCTTAATCAGCTAGGTCCCCGTTTTTTTTTATATATATATTTTTTTTATTGCAACAATACTGCAATATACACCGGTACCACTGACTGAATATGGATCTTCATGCTTGAACTAAATTTGCTAATTTCAGCTTACATAATATACCAGAAAAAAACACATGTAAATTTCAGCCTCCGAATTAAAATGTCAGAACATAATTTATTTGTCAACTTGAAAGGAAATGAAAATAACAAAAAGTTTCATGAAAACCGGTTCAAAATTGACTATTTTACAGCATTTCATTATAATAAATGATAAATAAATAAAACAAATATATTTAAATTTGTGACATACACAAAAAGAAAACTATAAATTTCCATGTGAACTTATTGTTTTTCAGTCTTTCGCCAACGTTGTTAGATTTGTTTGAACGGAAGCAATTAGATATTGGTTGCAAGATTGTAATCTCCATTGTACAGTCCGATGATTTTCATTGAATTAAATTAGAAATTGGCTTCCTTCTCTTTCAGCCTCTTTTA
Organism: Chiridota heheva; assembly: GCA_020152595.1. Lineage (NCBI taxonomy): Eukaryota > Metazoa > Echinodermata > Holothuroidea > Apodida > Chiridotidae > Chiridota > Chiridota heheva. The sequence continues at coordinate 45,550 of JAIGNY010000203.1, forward strand.
GTCTTTAATGGATCACAACTTTTGCACAAAATTCTTCAACTTACAGACTTATGAATAATCTAATAATTACATTAGAAAACTATATACTAACTTAAAGAATGCTCTGTTCATAATTTAAAGCTCTTTCTTGTGAGTATATAAGATCACTACATGCCCATACATCTTCGTGTAGAGGCAAGATTGGCTAATTGCTTCAAAACATATTAAACCAAAATTCATCAAAATCAGCCTGAGTGAAACATTGACCAATTTACCTGTTTACAGCGTTTTTAAGGTCTCGGGCATCAATTGCATATGCAAATTTTGTGATGTTTACAAGGCGAACTTGGTATTTTCTTTCGTAAATCCTTTTTTTTATTTTTTATATCAATCTATCACATAGTCATATCCCTCTGAAGTAATGCAGCAAATTCTGACCCGAGGTTCGTTAATCTTTACCATACCCCAATTCAAATTTTAGCAGGAATAGACTACCTAGGATTTTCAGTAACTAAGATTTACTATAGTAGGAAAGAAATGTAAAAGAAATTACATACATATTTGAGGTATGTTTGCCCATGGCATGCACCGGCTACATCAAATTTCTCATAAATAAAAATTGACCAAACGTTGATCAGCCTACTATAAAAAAGATTGTAATTTATATTCGCTTCCATGTTACATGTCCATAGTTGTGACTTGTGAGAACTTCATATATCGCATGAATCAAAAACTGATCAAACTTTGATGTCGCAGCTTGACACTAAAAAACTGAGTTTTTTTTTTTTCTTTTCTAAAAATATTTGAAGACTCGAGTCTCTTTGCAAATAACTGAAATCTATACACATTTGCAATAGATGATATGGAGTAATCAAAATGTGACAGGGCGTGAATATAAGCGAACAGGGGGTTGTCATAAAACTGTTAAAGCAGGAAAGTGCCATTTAAAATATTTCACTTCTCCGTATATACTTAAAGCTGAAAGCGGGTGGTCTCATTAGAAGATAATGAATAAACAATAGGAAAGTGGGTGATTGATGGGCGAAGAAGAAAATTGAAAATCGTGTGACTAAAATAGCTGTGACGGTTTGTTGATTATCCTGAATGGAGACAACAAAATGTATACTTGAGCGTGACGTCACTCAATGGGTGAGGTGCGGTGCTGAGTAATGATATGATTTGCACTGGAAGTTGGAAGAATTAGTTGGGTATAGCAAGGATGTTCGAATACATCCTTGAATATAGGGATGCAATTCATACCTTGTTTACATGTAAAGAGCAGGAACTTAAAGGAGGTATTCACGCGGGGCAATCATTCCCCTGCACTTTTTCAGCAGTGGCATACAGGTTTATTAAAGGTATATTGGACATAGCAACAACCTTACCTTAAATTACACCAAAACAATTAAAACAGCAAAAAGTCACATCGAAATCGGTTGGAAATTGACATTATTGCAGCATTTTAAATTTTAGGTACCTAATTTACACACATTGCTCTATATTTTGTGACCTCAGAATGGGACAACTCAGAACAAAATTGTCCATGGTAACTTATTGTTTTTCGGTCATTCCCCAAAATATTTTTAATGCCAGAAGCTTTCTACCGTTAGCAGGAAGTTGTATATATTATTATAACCTTGACTTAAATTTAACAGAAGAACACAATTTTTTCTTTTTTATAAAAGGTTACAACAAGAATATTCCTTTTAAAGCTAACACTTAAGTGCTATTCGGACCATTTAAATACTGTTCCTTTCAGAATTTTTCTTTTATCTGGGTGACATACCTGTTCATTTAAGGATACTATGGCTATATTTGACCCTTTTTAACGAAAAAGGGGGGGGGTGGGGGTTAGGCTATATCATTGTAAAATACGCTGCTATATTAGATCGTTCGGAATCATCCTAATTTGCCAAACAAGTCGTGTATTGCACACATTCAGTCTTTTGGGGGCATCTAAAACATGGAAAATGCGAGATTTCCAGAAGCATTGTCCCAGGACCCCCACCGGCGCTTTGCCACTGGACCCCACAAGGGGCTCTACGGCGGGCCCCTTGACCCCTAGTGAGATAAACACCTCACTCAGTAGGCACTACTTGCAAGGCAATACTTACATACTGACGTGTATAACAGCCATGTAGTGGCTATAGCGTACACTACGGTCAGAATGTTATCTGACTACTTGACATCATGCCGAAACGGTTTGTTCCCCAATATCAAACCCTTATTTTTGACCATTGTAATGTTATATTGGTCTATGCTTTATTAGACCGTTCGTAATCATCCTTGGTAGTTAAAAAAAGCCGTATATTGCACACATTCAGTCTTTTGGGGGCATCTAAAACTTGGAGGAATGTGATGTTTTCGGGGGCTTCTCCCCGCAACCCCCATCGGATTTTTGCCTAGACCCGAAGGCGGGCCCCTTGACCCCATGCCGAAAAGGTTTCTGCCCCACAATATCAAACCCCTGACGGTGCCACTGGATATATCGGGTGGTAGAATATGCTTGTCCACTGAACTAATCCTTTAAGATGGAAAAGAAACATTCTTGCAAAACAAAGGAAATAAGCAGACATTTATAAATAAGCTATTGGATGAGATGCGGAAAGAGAGAGTATGGACACTATCTATACAGAAGACGATGCCGATCTGCTTTTTGTTCAGACAACAGTCAATATGGCCAATAACAAGACGACATTTATAATTGCGGAGGATACCGACAGCCTTGTGCTTCTGTGACACCACCATAAACCGGGTACCAGTTTGTTCATGAAGTCAGAGAAGAGTGCAATAAAGAGACAACTGTGGAATATCCAGGCAACATGTGCAACTTTGGAAGCCGGCTTTGCACGTACCTACCTGCATGTACCTACATGTGTTATGTGGATGCAATACCACGTTTGGACTCCATGGGATCGGCAAAGGTTGGGTGCGAATGTTTCACTCCGAGTTCAACTCAGGGACAAGGAAAAAAGACTTCCACTAATGGATGATGCTGGCAGGTACCACTTATAGAGTTTACCTGCACACTCAAGTATGGGTACGAAACGTAGCACTGAAACCGGAAGATTTCCGGGGGATGGAATATTCAATGCGAAAGTTTGTTTCCTGAGAGAATGGATATCAAGCTCATCATGAATGCCATATTGACGATAATACTGTGACCCCAAACTGTGACCCCAAAATACGCAAGAAAAATGAGATTTACTGCACTGAATTCTGCGGAAAGTGTCCAGACAGACTAGATACAAGCAGACCATTAGATGAATTTGAGTACTAATTCACAGTATGTATCCAAAAGGGTAACGTAATGAATGAATACCTCAATTTGTGCTTGTATAATTAATTGCAATTGGATGGTCTTCGATTTTGTTGAATGCTTTTAATTTTCCATGTCTTCATATACTTCTAGAGGTCATTTGGGACTGGATAGTATCAAACAAACTGAAGAATGCATTCAGTATTAAATATACTATGATATGCCATTGTAAGAATATAGTTTGGTAAAACAAAATGTCATTTGACGTTTTTTTGACAACCTGACCTTTGACCTAGCTGTTCAGAGAGGTCATTTGAGTTGTTAAATATGTTTAATATATTCACTGGGTCATGTTTCCATTCAACTCTAATACACTTATTGGGCTGAAAATAAATAGTTTTAGAGATAATTGACCTCAAGATTGAAATATGGCGGCCATTATAAAATTATACAAATTAGGTGACTACGGATTGAAACCTGTGTCCCATTTTAAATATGTCATCAAGAACTACCTAATAAACAAGAATCTACAATAAAACAAACTGTTGCAATTTCTGAAAAACTTAATTCTGCTCGTCTAACATTCTTGCAGTGTTTTAGGACTTACTAAAGTTAGCCCCAGTATGGGGCCTGTAATATAATCAGGGGCGTAACTTAACGAGAGGGGGTGGGGATGTTTCACCCTAGGGATTTTTTTCGTGGGAAAATTTAAAGTTTTACTATTTTGGCGGGCAAAAAAATTTACCCAGTACTAAAAAAGTATTGTGGGAAAATTAATATGGTTGTACCATTATACTTTTGTTTCTTTGCAAAAAGACAAAATACTGTTGAAAATGTTGCTGGATAATTTAGTAATTGTTTTGTTATCTTCATGGTCGGACACTAATCTTAGTCGGGAACAGATCTAAAATGTCGGATGTACTTGTGTTAAATATTTCAGTCATGCCCGACTCAGCGAGATATTAGAATCATGTCCTTCCGACCGCGGACTCGGCAACATCATACTTGGTAGCTTGGGCACTAAGTCGGGCAGGGATGTAAAATGTTGGATGTACTGTTTAAATAAGAGATATATTCAATGGTGCGTGAATCCTCTAGATATCAGAATCATCTACACTCGACTCGGCATGATTCTGATTGGGCTCGGGTTGGGCAACTTGAACGTAGGCCTATATATGAAAGATGCCCGCCCACACACGTTTGAAATCCACATCGATGGTCGTTGGCTCTTTTTGGGATCAAAATCTAGACATCTTCATAAATCTTCTGATGGCTTCATTTCGGATTTTTGTGTTGATTTTAAGCCTATCATTTGGGAAGAAAGAAAAAAAATCATCAGACCCACAATTTCGCCTGAATTTTCTCAATTTCTTAGGGGAAATTTCGCCTCTCTGTTTAGGAATGTTAACTCTTCAATGCCTATATGAGTAGATTTTAACATCAGAATTTACAATTGTCTTCTTTTTATATCATCACCTAAAATTTCTGAACTTTGTCAGTTTTTGTTGATTTTTAGCCCAATTGGAGAATTTAAGACAAGAAATATGCAGAACTTTCGTAGATTCGCCCCTGGACCCCTTCCAAGGGGCCCTTAAGCTGGACTTCCTTTCTTGGATGCTTATCCTTGCTTCGTTCCAGGACACCACGATTTTGTAAAATCAAACTTCATCATTTGTGATGTGGTTTGTGGTCTACATGGTTCGTCTACATAGTTGTGGAAAATCTAATGAAGAGATCCTCAAACCTGGGACCTCCAGAATCTCACTGGCAGTCGTGTGCTGTGTCAACTGAAATACCTCATTAATGACGCCTTATTTTTCGTCCTTATATTCATACCGTACTATCTAAATGAGGAATAAGGTGGGTGCCCCCTCGTATTATTTGTAGTTTGGAAGCGCGGATTTGTGGTGTCAGGGCTAGTTCCCAAGATTCACATTAATTTTGTGAGTCGTGCCATTTTCAGGTTGATAGATTAGTTTAAAGTATTAAATAATTATCTGTAAATGAATTGATTGTGTTTTATTATTAGCACACGTTTGGCCTTTTTTAGCTCACCGTTAAATGTTGGCTTGAGCTTAACGTTAGTGAGTAGTAACGCGAAAACAAATTCCTATGTGAATGCCGACGGTCATGGCCTATCTGCACCACATAAGACTAGTCAGATAACATATGACTACAGTATCCACTTAATACATTTGACAATGCCTTTCATCGTTATGGAACACTTTTACGTACCCTAATACTAAATAAATATACATAAATTTAATATTACTATATTAAGCCATTCCAGATTCACTTACGTTTTGGTCGTGGGTTTAATGAAGAAAAATGTAAAGTTCCGTTTTGTGCAAGAGCCTTCCCTATTTTTGTACAGCGCCTTGGTTGGATGTATCTAATTAGTTGAAAAATTGTCAAAACGGTGAATTCAATGTGCGTATAGCATTATATTGAACACTGCGTGCATTTACTGATGAACATTTTTTTAAATAGCAGTTGCCAGCACACTCGGGTGATACGCTCACTAATTGTGTTTGCATTTCCAAAAGTGAGGGATCTCAGATTTTTTTTGCGTACAAATTGTTCATCATTTCATTTGTAACTTAGTTTGAAAGATGCTTTTTAGTTTCAAGATGCTAATGAAATCAAAATCGTAGCTCGTATTCGTAAGTACCTGTGTCAGTTTTTTTGATGGATTTTTACTTCATGATTATGTTATTTGTTGTTGTCTGAGTGATTTTCAACATTACAAGTGCATTATGCATTGTTGCACTCGGTATGCAAGTATTGCCTTGCAAGTAGTGCCTACTGAGTGAGGTGTTTATCTCACTTACATAAAACTAGCTCAAGAATCTTCTAATGTTAGCTTTGATATGGTGCTGATACAAATGTAATCCTTTAGTGTTATCAATTGGTTGTTGAGATTTGCTTTTATTTTGAATTGGCACCATCGACAGCTTGAGTTAATTAGTGACAATCATAAATCACTTTTCAATCTTTAAAAAAACATGCATTATTTTGATTTATTTGGATAACAAAGATTTATCTTAAATAACACACACATACAGTACTTTCAACTCAATTTTACCTTAAAATGGGAATTTTTGCCAAAAACCTAGGACAATCTGTAACTTAAGAAACTTGTTCAATGAAAACGGCCATTTTGAAGAATGACTTAGATTGAACAAAACGAAAGTCTTTTACAAACTACGGTAACTTGAAATAGACTAACATTGTTAATGAATTAATTTCATATGACTCGCAGAGATGTTAATCACCTTCTATATGCCATTAAAAGTTACAATAGACACTGTATTAACTTTCCTGGTTCCTGATTGGCTATTGGCTACACTTGAAACACCAACCATAAGGGTGTTTCAGCTGACATCATTAGGTTGCGTGACTTTGTTTACATCACGATTTTTTCGGTCAATATTACAGTCGTCTGCTGTACATTTAATTAGACTGATATACGTTTGCATGTTGTTATATAGGAATATATTTGTAAGAAAATTATTCTGGAATCTTGCTGTGCCGTTGGTTGCACTAATAGATGTGTGCGGGGAATAAAAAGACATTTTCTGGATTTTCATCTGATTTTGATCCATATTCGAAGTAGGTCTCTGCTGTACGACACGACGGTTCACACTAGGATTTGCTGTGAGCTCTTTATATCAGGTATGTAGGCTTTGTCTCAGTATAACGAACAATTAGCAGGCGTTAACAATAGTATTAATAATAATACATTTATATAGCGTCCTTTCTATACAAGCATATTCAAAAACGCTTTACACAGAATAACATGAATACAATACATACTTAATTACTAAAATAAACCATAAACAAATGTGTTTTGATTGATTTCAGAAACACGTGAAAACAATTGATTTTTCTTATTTGAAGTGGGAGATCATTCCACCAAAGTGGGCCGAGTCTGCAGAATGCCCTACACACCAGAGTAATACATGAAATATTGGGTACATTAAGCCAGACTGCGGATCTGTTTCTTAGATCATAGGTGGTGTTTGATGAAATTATTAAGTTTTGAAGATATTTTGGGGCCATTTTATGGATACATTTAAAAACAAGGACAAGTATTTTATATCTTATACGCATTTCAACCGGTAACCAATGTAGTGAATATAACAAGGGAGTAATATGGCAATATTTGTTTGATTTAGTTACAACACGTGCCGCAAAATTCTGTATTTTTGGGACATTTTGAATTAAGCAATGTAGCATACCAGCCAAGAGAGAGTTGCAGTAGTCAATGTGTGAATTAACCAATAAATGAACGTTATCATATACCCAAAAAGTATAAAGTAAAATCTGAAGCGATAAAAAAATTGCAATTAGTCAACTTTGCTAAACTGGTACAGGTAGGATAGCATGTAGTATGTTTGTTGTACATGTGATGTGACAGCTGTGTGAAGATGCGTGAAATGCAACGATGCCACTGCCCTGCAAAATGGAGTCCAGTTGAGTTAGAGTCACGTGATGGAATCCCTCTATACATGTGTTTACTTATTTATTTTCTAATCTCTCTCTTTTGTTCTTTTCCAAGCCTACAGTTGGCTTAGTGTATCATGAGCGCAAATTCATCTGTGCAACTTCAATCCTCAGTAGGAGAGGACAGCATAACCAAATCATCATCAAGAAGAGAACGGTCCAAAAGACGTCAAAAGGAAGACGAGAGGGATGTTACTCCTGCAGCAAATACTGATGACAAGGAGATGGATGATTCTTATTCTCTGGATGAGACTGGAGACTCCACAAAATCACTTCTGTCCGTCCTGTCACACAGTAGCATAGATGGTTTGTCCACCGGGTCACTTACAGATTCATCCTCCAAAAGGTTGAAATTTGTATTTTGATTTTCTTCCTATAAAACTGGAAAGACATTTTAAATGTTGAAGTTTCTTCATCTTTTAATAGATGACAATGAAAGGAACGAAGTTATTGAGAAAGTATTGATGAAGTTTTTTAATCAATATACAGTATTTTATTAGGGGGGACAAAATCAAAAGAGGGTTGGGGAAAAACCACAAAATCATGCCAAAATGCAAAGAATCACCATACAAAAGATACAAATTTGGAAAAGAGGGGGATGGGGGTAGGTTCCCCCTCAAATTCTGCCTAAGATTCCAAGATTGAAATGTAAAAAATTGAAATCAGATTACTAGTAAAATCACAGCCTCAATTTTCTTGCGTTTTATTGAAATATTTCTTGAGATTTTGTGACCTGGAGGTGAGTAATTTAAATCTGAGTCTACCCAGCTAGAGAAATTTTGAATGAATTCATTCAATTAGTAAAAACAATCAGTTACACTTCAATCAAATACACATGCTCATATGAATTATTAAAGATGTATGGACCAGGGTTCTAGCTACGATGGGCGGCGCTGGGCGGGCCCGCCCAGAACTCCCAATTCCCGCCCATCACTTGGCTCTAAAATTCACTCCTCCGCCCAGCACTCGAAAGTTCAGTTCGGTTAAATAATCAAGTGTTTTAACAGATCTCCTTTTAATCTCGCTCCATTTATGTCGTTCACTGATTTACATTTAAAAGACAACTGAAAATTTATCTTTTTGATCTACATTTTCCAAACAATTAATTTTGTACAGCGCTGTGAACAGATGTTTTTCTGGATTTCGGAGCTTAATAAGTTTAGTAGTTATCATTATTATAACATAACATACATTACGTACATTAAAATCCGATAAGAACAACTGAACTATAGGAATTTAATGCAATTGAATGTACATACTGTATTATCATAAAATCTTCCATACACGAAGCTCTTTGCATAAACGTACATACATGCACACAGTTCAGGTTCATGTGAATCACTGCTGGCAGCTTGCCAAGTCTGTCACTTGCCATACAAACAAACTTTATCAAAGTAAAAATTACATCCCCCAAAGGCCCGAAGCGTGCTGATAGACCGGTTCAAATGTAAGTAACCAATCACATTTGTTATAAACCCCATATGCACTTAACATTGTAACGGACTGATCGATATTCTTTTGATTTGTGGTGGATTTGATATTGACAAAAGTTGTTGCGTAGTTCATAGGAACATGTGCCGCTTGGCTATCATCGAACGATACTGGGACGAAAATAAAAGCGGTAAAAAATTTAGGCAAGATGAATAACAATGGGAACTGAGAGAAGAGTTTTCAGCATATGTTTGCACTTTTTTTTGGGGGGGGAGGGGGGGGGGGAGGGCACTTTGTCAGTTGAATATCCATTGTATTTTGAATATCCATTGTACATAAAAGATAATTTGTAAATCCTTTTACCATTCCGATTAAAAAAGAAAAAAGAAAACGTTTACATTGACAATTTGTCAATAGAAGTGGACTAAATTTGAACAGTTCTTCATGGGAGGGGGGTCTAGGAGGTCACCTTGGATTATCACTAGAGCCCAGTACTCAAACTTGTCTAGCTAGAACCCTGGTATGGACGGAGGCAACATTAATTTGCTTAAAATTTGATTAAAAACCATCAATAGTTGCACAAATTTTCATCAAATTTAGTTAAGCATTGCCCATTTTACAGCATTATTAAATCTCAGCCATCAATTTGCATATATGTTATGCAAATTTTGTTATATATTACGTGTCAAAATTGCCACTGTTCCGCTGTTCCGAGAACAGTGCTTTTTAGGCAGGAACAGTAAATTTTCAAACATCAGTGTGCCAGTGGAACAGTGATCTTTTCACAAGCATGAATGATCAATAACTTAATTTCTGCTTAAAAAAATATTGTTAAACAAGATTATCATTAAAATAATTTCTTCTAGTATTTTTTTCCCACCTTGCCTGGAATTTTCAATACAATTAATCATGAATACACATATGCAAGGCTGCTTGCACGTGTATGACTTTCCGCAACGGGATGTTACATCATGTAAATACTAATAACAGACATACAGATTTGCACATTAGTAACCAATAGTAGTTGTAAATTAAGCCTATTTTGAACAAGGAATTTGTCGTTATTAGCAAAAAAGTTGGAACAGTGAAAGATGATCCAGAAGAGTAATATTTGAGAAAGTACTGATCCATAGAGCCACTGCAGTGGCAAAAATGTTAAATTTTGACCCCTGTATTATAAGGCGGACTTGGTATTTTCTTTTGTAAGTCCTTTGTTTTTTAAATGTCTATCATCAAACTTTGAAGTCGTGCAGCAAATTCTGGCCAAACTTTTCTAGTCTTTGCCATGCCTTGAATAAAATTCTAGCAGGAAAAGACTTTCCCATCATTCAGTGACTAATATTTAGGAAAGAAGTTTTAAGAATTGCATAAAGATTTTTAGATAGATATCCACCCAGTCATACTGTACATCACAAATTTTGCATGAATTAAAAACTGATCAAACTTGGATTAGCTATATCTGAAAAACTAAAAGTGGTTTTTGGCAAGCATGCAAAGTATAATGCGAACCTACTGTATGTAAAGGCGATTTTGTCTGTCTAACCGTCCACAGTTTTTCCTGAGAATTCCTCAGAAGATGTTATAGATTTTTGAAAAAAATTCAGAAAATGTTAGTTTCTATAGAATTCCTCAGCCTGTTAAGAGTTTCTTTTAGATATCCTCATTGAGGCTAGAATTTCTTTTAAAAATGTTTAAGTTTTGCAGAGACCCTTAGATAAGTTGAAGACTACTTTAAAGTCTTATAGTCATTTGATATTTCCTTAAAAGATATCTGTAACATGATATACTTTTCCAATATTCTTCAGAGAACCTCAAGTGTCTCTCATAACCCTTGAGGTTTAATATCCTTATAATTCTTCAAAATATATTGCACCAATTGCTGCATCAGGCATGATTATTTGACTCTGCCTTTTTCATTTTGTTCATTTGCATAAAGTTGTAACACTATATGAACTGACAAGACTTTCATACTTAGTTTGCTCAATCAGGGAGTGTGATAGGATGAGACTGCATATGGACATTGGGAGGGATACCATGTGGGACAAATTTTGCATGAATTACAAACTGATCAAACTTGGATTAGCCAAAACTAAAAAGTTTTTTTGTTTTTCAAAATTGAAAAACTGATTGCTCAGATTTGTCCAGATATCTGCAGTCAACTTATAGACTTTTATCAAAAATATTCGTGAAGAGCATGTAGCAAAAATAAGCATGTTGGAACATTTATTGTTTACTGTCCTCCGAATCCTTGTGCACCATCAGTTATATCAGATTTGAGATTAACCTATCTGGCACAAATGACCCAGGCATGGGTGTAGTCAGGGGTGGGGAAATGGGTGAGGGGATCACCAGAGTCATACCCCCCTCTTCCCCTCCCCCCCCAAAAAAAAATGGTAATGGTAAAAAGGTCCAGAAAATGTGCTAAAAGGTTCAAATATTTCCCTCAGCAACCCTCCAAATCCAAAAGGCTAGCTACACCAGGATGTTAAATTGCTTTTGCACAACATGAATCTCATTTGCATACTGTACATACCACAGACGAAGCATTTTATATATTACAGATCTCCATTTGACATCAATCTTTCTTCACTTTCAGCTCTTCTCCATCAAAGACCAACACTGATTCACACCTTCCAACCAATCAGCTTCTAGAAACGTTCTCCAAATCAACCACATCCAATCCCACAGAACCAGTTCTTTCACCATGGGAAAAATGGGTCGTCAAGAAAACAGAGGCAGAAAGGGAACAAATTCAAGAAGACGTGAGACGGAAAATGGAGGAGATGAAAGCCAAAGAGGCAGAAGAGAAGAGAAAACGAGAAAGAAGGAAAGTGATAGAGGGCAGGGTACGAGAATGGATAAAAGACAAAGACAAATCTGAGAAGAAGAAGAAGCAGGTGGAGATGCGGAGACACAAGCAGGAGCAGATGAAGAAGATGGAGGAGGAGGCGAGAATCACTGAAAAGGCAAAGGTACGGTGGTACAGTGGTTAAAGCATCTCCCGGCAAAAATGTGAGATTGCATTATTCTTGAGTCTCTAGAATATTTGAACAAAAAGAGCATGTGAGGGTGCTGCAAACCTTTGATATTAATGTTCAAATCAACTGTAATGATTTCTTTTGAATTCTTTATTCATTTTTCAACTACACAAGTATAAAAAGTGAGACATCTGTCCTTTGAAAAAAAGACACAGCAATAAAGTTGTATTCACTTAATGGCCTGGAGCTCTTTTGAAGCATTTGTTGGCGTTGCATATGTTTTGTTAGTTTCTAGCAGTATGGAGATTAAGGAGGGTATTAAATATCCCTTAAATAAGGATAATATATGGTCTGATATAGCAATTTACTACACTGTATTTAAAGTGCTTTACAGCAGTCATAATGTTCTAGGCAACCGCTTGAGATCAGCACCATAAACTTGGCTAGAAGTGAATGAACACCATGTTTTCACACTTATCTCTTAAATAGCATTCAGAGAACCAGGCAGGGGTGAATTTCCTGCCATCGTGACCGCCATTTAACGGCCTCATCCGATGGATGGTGATCGCCACCCACCCATAGGCCACTTTTCGCAAAGGACGGGTGGGGGAGATAGTGTGAAGTTGTGCCTGCCTCCCGAATCTGAAATTCTGGCAGAAGTTTTTGATATGTTAGGATAAAAAGCCAAAATAGAAAATCCCCAAAAGCAAAGAAATAATGCCATTAGCATAGTTTGCATCAATATATGTTGAAAGTTTTGCAAAAATGAAGCAAAAATTATTATGGCAAGTCTATCTTGCCCTACCAGAAATGTTCAGTCCCATTTAGCTGTGTCAGTTTATATATTCTTCATCCATGAATCCTCTGACATGGCACACAGTACATAAACTTTACCCTAAGAGATAATTGATTTTTAAGACATAACTGAGATTTAATATCTGATAAGAATATTGACTTGAAAATAAAAAAAATATTAAAAAGGTAGAGAGTAACTCATTACATTAAATTGCTAAGATTGAAAGTCTATTTTAGGAAACTGACATCACAAACTCATTCCGTTAATATTTATTTGTTATGGTATTGTGCTAAAAACTAGTATCAAATTTCAATTTTTATTATTACACTATAACTACTTAAAGTATTACTATTACTGTAAGCACACAAAGGTTGAGGAATGTAAGGCAATCCTTAAAAAAATGTTGATCTGTTGTAACAGGCTTCAGCAAATCAAATTTGGGTAGGTAGGCAAATTATATTTTCCAACTTTTTAACACCTTGTATACACTTAAGCACTACCATTCAGATCAAGTATAATTTTTTTATTTTTTTATTTGAGTAGGTACCAATTTTGTTGGGTAAGTTGGTTTACAGCAAACGAACAATTTTTTAAGGATGGCCTTAGGTGGTAATGCAATCTCTTGCATAATTTCAGTCATTTCTATACAAATCAGATAGAAATTTGAATACATTTTTAACGAAATGAGATTTTGGAAGACATTCTTGACTATTTTGCTCCTTTAAGTGTCCTGAGATGGACATGCTTGAGACCACTAGATGGCTCTCCCCTCATAGACTGAAATATTGATACGCATCCCCATTGAATTTTCATGTCTGTTCATTCACCAGATGAACAACGGACAGCAAGGACTTGCATGCAACATTAGAGTTCGTGGCACTGCATTTATTAATCAGTGTGAAATTGAGGTTTCTTAGATTTTAATACAAGCAGGAATCAACAAACCAACTTGCCTGCCGGGCAGGGATATATGAATTTGTGATTGTCCTGAAGTAAATAAGGTTGCCTGTGGAATTTTCTTGTATACATGCAATGGAAATTTTGCTGAAAACTAAGTTGTCCATCCGGACAGGTCAAGTAAATATCTAGTTGCCGAGATAAAACTTTTGGTTGTCACGGGCAGCTGGACATACGATTTGCCAAACCCTGAGTGAAAGCTCCTCTGTTACTACTGACAGAGATGTTGGCTTGTCACTAAACAACATAAACCTTAACCAATAGTTTCTTAGCAACCAAGTTTTGTTTGCTCCTCTAGGCCAGTAGAGAAACTTGGATGGAGAAAAAGCAGGAAGAAGAAGAAAGCAAGAAACAGAAGGCCAAAGAAGAGAGGATGAAGAAAGCAGCTGAGCAGATGGAGAGGAAGCAGCGAGCAGACGAGGCATACCAGAAATGGAAGAAGGAAGCAAAGACCAGACCTAAGCCACTTACAGGGAGTTTCCATGGCAAGGGTATGTTTTATGTTCTTTGATTTAAAAGATTACTTCAGTGGTCAAGCAACAAAATGGTTAAGAAACGACTTCATGATCTTATTCTCTTAAGGAGATATTCAAGTTTAAAGTTCTGTCTCAGCAGTGTATAAATGACTGGTGTAGTAAATCTAGTGTAAAAGAATTGGCGCCCTCATCCTCACATTCTAAAATTATTTACTTAATTTAATTATTTTGAAGAAAATGTATTTAGCTTTTCTGATATTTGAATTATTTTTCCTCAAATTTTCTCCAGGTGGTAAATTATAACCTCTCACACTAATGCTTGTACAGAGAACCTGAACACCCTGCTGGACCATAATACAGTTATATGGGTTCATGCCCTACAGTCCCTTTGTTACAGGACAATGGACAGTTGGACTCTTTAGGGGACTGGGCGATAGTAGAGTCTCACAGGAGCTCAAGGGCCATTATCCCCCAGCAAAGGAACGTTAGGGAAAGCTGACGTCTGTAACCCTGTTCATAAACATCTTTTATATTTGAAATAAAGGAGGAAAAAATTTTAAATTCTGAAAAAAAGAATTAACCATTAAAATTAAGTGAAATAAGTAACTTCCCAAGAAAAAATAGAATAATCTATGATGGATTTGTTCTTATAATTCCGTTGGCACAGGATAATGAATAATGCAAATTGAAGATGTGTCTTCTCTCGTAGATGTGTCTTCTCTCGTCCAATCACAGTTAACAAAGGTAGATGTGCAGGAATACATGTACATTCCTGATTGTTTTATTGTGTATGTTTATAGTTTGATATACAATGAACTTTGCTGTGGGAATGATAACATGAACAGAATCAATAAATAAACTTTCAGACAATTGTGATTACTCAGGAACCACGTCAAGTAAATCCTCCCTTACTGTATGTTATTCAATTTTTTGTTTATCAAATGCTTCTTGGCTGAATGGTCATGAAAATTGCTTTAGGATTTCAGTTCTAATAACGAAATTATAAAGGACTGCATTAACATCCTTTTTCCATCTTTCGTATCTATTCAACTCTTTTTTCAAATAATCAAAGATAAGTTAATTTGTATTGTTGTGTCTGGCATTACGAAACATTTTTGGAGTAATAACCCAAATGTTTTCAATCATGTTTATGCATGGTTGGATTTCAGACATGGAACCATTGCTTAATATCTTTATTACTTAGTTAATTATTTCAACAAATTGTTATAATGTGATTCTGTATCTAATTTGATATCATATTTTTTCAACTATAAATAAATAGTGTACAAATAATTTTCAATAATTTTTTTTTTATGAGTATAAAGTACAGCTTTAAAATGGGCATATATATGTAAGATGAGGTGTTTAAATAATTCTCCATATTTTTTTTAATTAAATAATTAATAAACTAGTGGTGGTATTTTGCCAGTTTAGCATTGTTTGAAAAACAGAAATATTGATCTGATCCTTCCTTCACATGGCATTTATAAGAGTATGAAAAAGCAATGGATGTAAGTTAGAAAATAAACAGGAATTTTCACAATGACTTTAATGACATCACTGTAACTTGCCACTTTACTTGAGTGCTTAAGCCTGAAAAAGCTAGGTAATGAGGATTCTATTTGTAACTGATATTGTGTGGGATATCTGCCAATCGGGCTACTGGTCTAGTATGCCTCCATTGGGATGTGATACCCCAATCAAGCTATCTAAACTGTTATCATTCCCTTCAGACCTTATTTATCATAAATTATACTTAAAAATCCTTGTGGGTCTGTAATCAGTGAGTTCACAACTGGTTTTCAAAGGCCGTGGTCTTCTTGATATAATGTCCAACGCTGGATGCTTTTGGGACGTTAAACCTTGCTATGCTATGCTAAATCAAAACACAAATTTGACTTTCACCCCAAATCATATATTGCAAAAACATTAAACCATCAATATTTACATTTTCAATTACAAAATTTCCAAATGCTTTCGCTAATGTTATCATGCTGTGATCAATATGGTTAGTTATTATTATTATTATTAATACCATTATTACACTTATAAAGCGCACTTTAATACGTAACAAAACATAATCTATGGCATTGTACAAATAACACAAACAAAATATATCAAGCTAAAACTAAATATAGACTTAAAATAAAAAAATGTAAAACTAGAACTAAAAACCAAAGCAAATAAAATAACCAAAACAAACTAACTTAGACTAAAACAAGATTAGAGTAAATAAGAAATTAAATAGTGGGCAATAAAATTAGGCAATAAAAGCTTTGGTATAGAGGAGCATAAATAGTTACAACTTTGAAAGAAATAAACACAAATTAAAATTCAAAAATATAATAGAATTAAGGCTGCACAGGACTCTAATGATACAAAATTAATTATATAAACGGTTAAAAATATGTGTTTCGGACGAGTTTTAAAAGTGGCAACAGTATCTGATAGTTTAATCTTAGTAGGGAGGGCATTCCTAAGTCTGGGGGCGCCAGCGGCGATGGACCTGTCACCGAAAGTTTTGCACCGTGTACGGGTGACATTTAAAATACAATTATCACTTAATCTGAGGGAATATTGGTACCGTTGGTGTGATAACAATTCATCAAGGTAGGGGAGGCCATGCTATGTAAAGCCTTGTATGTTAAGACTAAAATTATAAAATTGATACGTTCTTTGATTGGAAGCCAATGAAGGGACCTAAAAGCAAGGGATATACTGAAGGACATATCTGGGTTCAGAATTACATGAGCTGCCATATTTTGATTTCGTTGCAAGCGATTAATTGTAGAATTTGGTAAACCATTTAAGAGAGAGTTGCAATAGTCAAAGTGTGATGTAACCAGAGCTTGTTCTAGAGTTCTTATAGAGTCCATAATTTCAATTACAATGGAAACTTTTAACAAAAAGAGACTAAGTATGGTAGGTATATGTGGTCTGAAAAGGGGGTGTGCGCAACTCTCCAAATCCATGCCTGCGTATGGATCCTCGTAAAGTTACATAGTAACTGGAAAAGTGAAAGAAAAGTGCCTAAGCCTATAATGAATATTCATGATTTAGTATATGGTAATTCCCATAGTGGTGAGCAAACTTATAAGAATCTTTTTTTTTTCTCTCCAAACACTCAGCTGGATATCCCAATCTGAATCCCATATTTGATGTATTAAGCATCCACCCAATATTTTGACTGATATAATTCATTTGATTAATTTTAAGAGGTAGAATAAGTTTTGTATAAATTTGCTTATTTTGAATCTGACTGATGATGTTTTTGTGCAGTGCTTATTGTGGGGCTAGTAATGAACCACTTCACACAACGTAGTTTGATTAACACACTGTATGTGGCCCGGAACATTTGCGCTTATTAGGAAGAAACTATGGGCCTAAAAAGAGACGTATTTATATTTTCGTAAGCGCCTGGGTGCTCATTACATCGAATACAGTATAATAAATATTTCCTGTAAGATATAGATTTGTAAATCTGTTCTGAATATCAGTGTGCAGTGGAGATGCAGCTCTATCTAGTGATGTTGTAGCAAGTTGGTAGTTATCCTGCCCTGGCTTATAGAATTGCAGTTTTATTTTTGTTCATCAATCAGGTTCAGCCTTCATTTCAAATAAATTCAAATCAATTTTAGCAAATGTTTCTGGACGATAAAAGCTGCCGTTGCCCGAAGACCGGGTTGTATATTATTTATTTCATTTCATATAGCGCATGCCATAACATGGTTTTCGGCTGCGCTTTACAATTAAAATACAAATATAGAAAAAAAATATATAATCATGTACGTATAAATATCAAAATCGGATAAAGGAAAATACAATACTCATATCAAAACTACAGTAAAGAGTTGAAAATAAAAAGTAATTTGGAAATCGATAAAATGGTTTAGAAAAATATTACTTTGTATAAATGGTATATGGTGTGCAAATGTGCAACTTCAGCTTGCTGTACTTATTTTTCCCCTTATCATTTCTTTGAATTTCATCTCTTATATCTTTTACCTTACCCTTCCCCTTTTCATATCTTCAGTCTACGGTCTCCCAACTGTATGTACAGGTAGCAATTTTGTCAGTCTAACTGTTCATAATCGCCTCTATGCTCACAACTGAACCCCAACCTTTTTGTGGTACCAACTATTACACTCATGCCTTGCGGCTAGAGTAACTAACAGGGGCTCTGGGTATGGAAGGAAAACTAGATAATACCCGGGAAGATAGGCCTCATCAGTCTTGGAAGACAACCTTTTTAGGAGATGAAAAACTCTTATTTTCAAACCTGGGCAGATGGAGCTCGTAAGCACTGTTGATGCTATCGTCTAAGGGAGAGGTAACCAGTATAGAAACCTCTGCTGAAGTCGGAGGTATTGGGTCACAGACGTAAATTAAAACTATAATGACATGCATTCTATGCCTTATGATGTTGTCTGGACTCTTAATTCAGGACATTTTTTATTCTAACAACCAAAATTTTAAAAGCAACGCATTTAAAGAGTATCTTTAATACCGAAGTACTTCCTTAAAACTTGCTCTAATGAACTGATTATAAAATTGGCTATTGCAAAATCAATTCAAATAAGTTTAACTTTTGTAAAGACCTTTCTGGTCCCTGGTTCTAGTTTAAAGCTTGTTATTATCTTTATTGCTGATGATTCGAAAATTTACCAAAATGTTTTTACTGTATGATAGTTTATAGAATTGTCGATTTACTATGTAACTTTAAGAGGATCCGTACACAGGCATGGATTTGGAGGGTGGAGAGGGGAAGGGGTGGGGGGGGGGTGCCCATGCCCCCTTTTCAGACCACATATACTTACCACACGTGAGTCTCTCTTTGTTGAAAGTTCCCATTCTATTTGAAATTATGGTTGATATCTACATAAGTCTAGAGTGTAAGAAGAATACTGTCTTTGAATTCTGCATCAAACCTCATGCACAAAAGAATAAAAGTTAGTCAGAACTGATGTGCGAATCACCCCTTTTGCAAATTCCTGGATTTGCACCTGATACGTGTTATGTGTATGTAAAGTGAAGCAAATCAAAGCTGTTTTATCTCAAATGTGTGCTTTGCAAAGATAAAGATGTCTGTGATACATTAATATTTTGACTCTTAAGGAGGGGATATTGTCTTAGGAAAATTGCTTAATCTTCACTAATAAATCTGGTCATACTGAGTAATGTCAATTCGGTGGCAGTAATTAATTGGCTAGGGGCCGGTTATTGTGTTGATTGTATCATATTCTTATCTCCACTTTAATTAAGAGCTTAACAAATTTGGAAGAAATTCTAAAAGGATATTATTTTACTATTTGAAATTAGTTTTTTAATAATAAGCAGTTTGAAGATATACCCATTGTAATTTACACGTATTTGTACTCTTTACCTTTACCTTGTACATTTTATTGTGTATGTGATGTAATTTAAAACTTTTTTTGCAATTCCTGCAGGTCACTTTGGAGATTCCAGTTACCCAGTTCCAAGTTACAGCAACCCACTTCCCTGGATGCCCATACATGTCCCATCGTCTTCAGAAAAAGCAGGGAAATTGCGGAATGGTAAAAAGCTAAAGAAAGGTATTTCGTCTTCATCAAAGCAAGTTTTGTCACCACCGCTTCTCTACAAAGACAGGAGTTCAAATAATCTGAAAAATGTATGGGGAAGGCGAAGGTAGCCTAGACAGCAGTTTGTTTGCATCGAAGGAAAAATGAGATTGTAAATTTCTTTGAAGTTGTGACCAAAACTGGAACATTAGTTTATGATTTTACAGCTGTACATCTTGTTCTTGGCCAACTACCGCAATGCTTTCAAAGCCAAAAAAGCTCGAGATGAAACCTGGATTATCACTCGCCTTTCCCGCCGACAACACAGAGAGCTGCAACACCCCTCTCACCCTTTCTGAATTAAACCAAGCCATCTACGATGCTGGCTGCACCTCCAAGGGCCCAGATAACATCCCCTATCAGTTCATGAAACACCTCCCTGACAAGGCCACTACTACCCTACACACCATCCTCAACCACATTTGGTCGTCACACTCCTTTCCCCCTATCTGGAGGACAGCTATCTTCACCTCTATCTCCAAACCGGGGAAGGACAGTACCGACCCCTCCAGCTACCGGCCCATCGCCCTCACCTGCTGTCTCTGTAAAATTATGGAAAGGATCATTAAGCAGAGACTAAACTGGTTCCTTGAAACCAACAGAATGCTCTCTCCTCATCAAAGCGGCTTCCGGAAATGTTGCAATACCCTGGACCAGTTAATTATACTCGACACCGCTATCCGGGAATCCTTTGAAAAAAAAGAACACCTCATTGCCATCTTTTTTGACCTCGAGAAAGCTTTTGACACTACTTGGAAATATGGCATTATCCACAAACTTTACACAATTGGCTTCAGAGGCCACCTCCCCATCTTTCATCAAAACTTCCTCTCACCCAGGCAGTTCCAAGTTTGTATTGGCCACACCCTCTCCAGCCAATACCCCCCCCCCCCCTCCCAAGAAGAGGGTGTCCCCAAAGCATTCTCTCCCACGCTCCCTTTAACCGAAGCATTATCGACATTGCGGACAACCGAGGGCCCAACATCAAATGTACCATCTACGTAGACAACTTCACCATCTTCTACTTCTCCCCTAGCTTTCCTTTTGTTGAAAAAAGGCTCCAAATCAGCCTCAACCAGCTGCAAGACTGGTGCAACAATAATGTTCAATGGCAATCGCATCCCTAAAGTTGACCACACTAAGTTCCTGGGTTTAACCCTAGACCCCAAGCTCTCTCCTACAAACAACACATCACCAACCTGAAACAGAAATGCAATAGCTCCCCCAACATTCTCCACCTCCTCTCCAAGACCACTTGGGGTGCGAACCCCCATGCTCTCCTCAAAATCATCAGGCTCACCATTCGCGCCAAGCTCGACTACAGCAACATTAAGCAATATCTTTCCTTTGGAGAAATGGTTCGTCAATCATTCAGAGTCAATGCACATTATTACCTCAGGCATTATGATACACAGTTAATTTTATCACCAGTTTGAAAACATAACTTCTCCCACTTAAACAACCTAACAGGGATGAGTGATTTCAATCACAAAAAGTGCCTAGATTATTCAGCTCTGCTTTGTGTAATCTTATATACACAAATATAGCCTTGGGCTACTTGGCTGTGGCGTGCATTGGAATGGCAGATAAACAATCATTGTTTGGAGTGGGAACACAATACACTGAACAGGAAGTCGGGTTGGTAATTGTCATACCCGATTTTTCAGGATTAACTCGGGTGTTGGGTGCGGGTAGGCTTAAAGAGAAACTTTTCAGCATGAATATTGTCTACTGTGCTGCTCACAAGTCTTACCTCAACCACATCAACACCATCCAAAATAAAGCCCTCATGCTTTGTTTGGGTGCCTATAGGACCTCCCCCATCACCAGACTTAACATTGAAGCCAACGAATCCCTCTTCATGCTAAGGTGTAGAAAGCTTAGCTTCAACTACAGCTACAACCAGTGTTTTCAAGCACACATATATGTGCGTTATACATGAATGAAATACGCACAATTATTGCTTCTTACAATTCTTTCCTCAAAACTGCACTGGATTGGTTGGGAAACGAAGGAAAAGTTTTCCTAGCATTGATTGGTCGAAGTACTCAAGAAATCGTGTTCAGCTGAATTTGGTTTGAAATTTTTTATAGAGAGCTACACAAAGCTTTTTGTTAATTTATGCAAATTGAAAGAGCATTGAATTATGTTATGAATTCAGAAAAATGTCATTGCTAATTTTCAAATCATAGCTGAACAAGTTTTAAATAATTTGTGGTGTATGAAAGGCAAGATCTTCATGTTAATCATAACATTTCTATAATCTCAAGTGCTGTTCATTGAAAATAATCAGAATGTTGTTATTTACATTTAAAGTTGAAGTATAGTCCATATTAACCTTTTTTGATAGCATCAGGAACCTATGCGGTCATGATGGTGTGTGTGTGTGCGTATGTATGTGTGGGTGTACGTGTGTGTGTATTTGGCCTGTATTTTGAGCATGAGCATTTCTCTAGAAGCCTTGCTCAGATGAAATGGTTAGGGGAGGGGATATGGAGTTACATAATTCATTCCTCAAAGGTTATTCCAGTAAAACTTGAATCTTTAAAGAATTAATTTAATTTTTCTGTTTTCGTGGAGAGTGAGTCCAAATATTGCCTCAGATATATTCCCACCAATCAGCCTCCAATCCCCAACCACCCTCACCAAGATTCCAATTTAACATAGTTTTTTTTTTATCATCATGACCCTACGAGCTCACACCTTCCCATCCCCGCCCCCGTAGAGATGTAGAATGTCGGATATAATTGTATATATCACAGTAATGCCTGACCCAGCTAGATATCAGAATTATGTCCTCCCAACCGCCATGACCGCCGACTCGGCATGATGACAAATATCATACTTAGTCAGGCAGAGATTGAAAATGTCGGATAACCTGTTTAAATCAGAGATATATCTCAATCATGCCCTAATCGTCTAGATATCAAAGTACGGGTCAGGCAACTGGGACAGTATGAAAGACCGCCCACTCATATGGGCCATTTAAAGTTTGGGCAGAAAAATTTAGAACAAATTTCCAGGGCTTTCTCTCCCTGGGAAAAACGTTTCGCCGAATTTTTCTAAATTTTAAAGGGAAATTTTCCCAGGCCCTCTACTTGTTTAGAAATGTTACAAACTGATAAACACTTTTCTGAGTAGATTTTAACGTTAAAATTAAAATTTTCATCTTTTCATTAATTATGTTGTGGAAATATGTCTGTTTGTGTAGATTTAGGGGCAAAAAAAATAAAAAATCCTCAGACCAAGGCTTCACCCATGAACCCTTAAACACTTTTGTCTGAAGTTTCTCAATTTTCAGGGAAGTAGATTCAATATGAGAATGTAGAATTGCCTTGTTATCAACAATTAAATTTTCTGAACTTTCTTAGTTCTGCAGTTTGTGTTTATTTTCAGCCATTTTGGGGCATCAAAGACAATAAATCTTCAGAACTTCCTTGGGTTTCACCCCTTTACCCCTCCCAAGCACCTTATGTCGGACTTCTTCCCCTGGATCGTATATCCTTGCTTTGTCGCGGGACCCAACGATTTTTCCTTTACATTTTGGAACTTTGTGTTTATTTTAAGCCATTTTGGTGCATCAAACAGTCAAAAACAAGAAATCTTCAGTCCAAGGCTTCACCCATAAACTCCTGCAAAATTGTGCCCAAATTTGTAGGGGAAGTATATCCGCTGGCTGTTTACCCTACATAATGCTTATCTGAGTAAATTTAAAATCATCTTCTTATTGTCACCGTGACTTAAACTGTCCGAGCTTTGTCAGTTTGTGTTGATTTTAAGCCATTTTGGAAATCTTCAGACCAGGGCTTCGCCCATAAACCCCACAATTTCCCCCCATTTTTCTCAATTTTCAGGGGAAATTTCTGTTCTGCCGTTTAGAAATGGTAAACTAGATTTTAACATGAGAATTTTATATTGTCTTTTCAATTTTCGACCTTTGTGTTGGTTTTCAGCCATTTTGGAAATACCTATCCCACAAATTATCGAAGTTAATCACGACAAAAAAAAACCTTTGACAGTTTCTGCATAATACCATTTTAATGAATAAGTTAAACATAGCGGTGGAATTCGATGAGCATATTAGGATGCGTCAGGGGTGTAGAAAGCTTTTGAAAAGTGTGGGCACGATTTCTTAGGGGCACTTTTCAAGTCATATGTCCCCCATTTCAATCTGTAGATAAAATAAGTGATCCCAAAACAACAAAGTAAAGTAAAAGGGGCACTTTATTTTTAGAAAGGAACACTTTTCCAATGGGGGACACATTCATCCCGTACATGAGACTGGCAAAAGTCGCCAGTTTCATATTATTGGGTCTGTCGGTAATTGAGGGGCACTTTTCATTTTCAAAAGGGGCATTTTTGTAATTTTTCGGAAAAGTGGGGGACGTGCCTCCTCCCATCCCCCGTTCACACACCTAAGGGATAAGGTAGTCCTCATTAACACAGATACAAAGGGCATCACAAAGTGCATCACAAAGATGACTAAACACCAATCTATCAAATGAAATTTTCGTTTTTCAAATAAATAAAAACAATCTTCCTTCATTTTAGACTGATTTTTAGCATCCAAAATCAGAAACACATTTCAAATATGTTTCTAAATTAATTAACATTTTCAAACTTTTCAAGATTTTTACATTCAATTTCTCGACCCTTTAAAATATGTTCGCGCTTCGTGCGATAACTTTAATGATATAACAGAAAATTTATCTAATTTTTGTATTTTTCAAACGGTCATTTTTCAACTTCCCGTGAAGTATAGGCCTATATCATTTTTATTTCTGTTCAAGTGCTAAAGCTTTTGAAAAAATTGAAACATCCCCCACCCCTTCAATCCCCCCTAGAATAAATAGGGCAATACAGTAATCAAAAAATAACCCCGATCATTTTAATCTATTAATCTATAATAATCCCGATACATTTAATTTGAATACATGTAAACCCAACCAATCTATATAACTGAATTTGATTTGTATTTTACCCTTCAGGGCGCTTGCAGGATTTATGTGATGGGTTGGCTAATCTCCCAAACATTGATGTCTTAATATCATTCAGTGGCGGTGAAACCAGGGGGACGAAAAAAGTGGGGAAAATGTGTTGTTTAGCCTCCTCCCCAACATTTGCTTTTAATTTTTCTTAATCTTATAGAAAATATGTTAAAGGGAAAATTCCCAGATCATATTCAAAGAAATAACGATTTCTTGGATTTCATAAACCGCCAAAACATGTTGTTGCCCTGCCCAAGCTTATATACACAGCGGCAATATTCATCATAACTCTCACAAGTCAGAAGCAAGGTCCCATGAATGAAACCTGTTGCCAAATATAAGATGTACGGACACCTTCGACCGATCTCGGTTGAAGAAGACACTACAAAAATTAAATTAAAATAGTATGGATATCCGAATTGTTGTCAAAAAATCTCTTGCAAAAGAAAGTGAAGAGGGTGAGCCTTTGGGAGAAGCAGTGGCGGCGCCATGTGAGTATCCATAAATCACTTTCCCCCCTGCCCCCTCCCCTTCTTAGAAATATGTGTAAAGTGATATATTTTGTCCGATTAATAGGTTTTTGCCTCCCCCCCCCCCATGAGAGGAATTTGCCCCTCTTCCCCACCCCCTCCCATCCATGACCAAAATCCTGGTGCCGCCACCCGGGAAAAGCGAATGTGAAACTTCCCGACAAGTGGGAAAAAATGGTGCCAGTGTCTTACGCGGGGTGTCTCATCAGAGGCAGAAAATCTAGTGCACGATCACGGTAAGAAGCATAATGCATGATTTACCATTTAGACATAATCATCAGTGGGGGGAACGTGCCCCCCCCTACCATGTCCGAATATCGCAAATTGTATTTTGTCCCAAATGGCTGTTTTAGACCTTTTTAATGGAGGTAGAGGTAGTCTGCATCATTGCAAAATCATATGCTGCTATACTAGATCGTTCGTAATCATCCTACTTTAGTTTAAAAAGCAGTGTATTGCACATATTCAGAGTCTTTTGGGGTATCTAAAACTTAGAAATGCGAGGTTTCCCTGGGGCTTCGCCCCCAGGACTCCCACCGGGGCTTTGTTTCGCCTAAGGCGGTACCTTGACCCCATACCGAAAAGGTTTGTGCCCCTAATATAAACCCCTGGCGGTGCCACTGATAATCATGGAGGTAGATCTTGGGAAATGTGGGTATTCATACCCCACTTCTTGGCGAACCTCTTACACGTAACGTGTTTCATACAATAAAATTGAAAGAAAAAAAGTGGGGGTCAAAATGGGACATAATCCGGCGCTTCCTAATTCAAAAGGATGATATGAACTTACGGATAGTGAGGTTTCTAAGACTGTACCCTTCTTTCATATCAACGTTACTTTTTGTTTTAAAGGTTGGCTTTTAGTAGATTGTTGAGACATTTATCAATTCGATCTTTTCTTATCACGCCCAAATTGCTTTATCTTGAAAGAGCCACCCCCTCCTCCATTTGAACCTTAACTCCTTTGAGGTAATTCGGGGCCCCTTATCATAGTCATTGTAAGGCCCCGGGGTCTTTTTCATACGGTGCCTCATTGGGACTGTTTGGGGCCTCTTATCATGTAATCATAAGGCCTCTTAATTGTCTTCTTGCTGCTAGTACTTTATCGAGGCCAGGGCCTTTCTGGTCGGGGCCGGCGTTGCAGCCAGGGGCGTAACTTGACTTCGAGCCCAGGAGGGGGTGTAAGTCAAATTTGTCTGTGCCCTACTTATTAAAAAACGAAATACATGTGTCTATACAATCACACAATATAGAACAGTTTAGAACAGATCACCTCCCACCCCACCCCTTCCCACCACCACCGCCAATCCTGTCGCCAGACATTTTACTGCGAAACACCGTGTGCCCATTTACGGGCCCTGGCGAGGTCTATAGGGGTGAAGCCTTGGTTGGGGTCCAGAGGACGAAGCCAGGGGAGCTCCTAAGCAATGCATCAGCAGAGAAGAAGTTTCTCTGCAAATTGGTAGGGGAGATTTTCTAGGTTAATCTATTGTAAAAGAAGGAAAAGAGACGTTTTGCTTTACCTGCCAAAAAGCTGAAGTACTTATCCAGAAGTCAGGGGTGTAGGAAGCTTTCGAAAATTAGGGGCACGACCTTTTATGAGGAACTTCCCAAAGTCTTATTCATATGCCCGCCACATGTCTGTAGATAATAAACTAAAGTAAAAGGGGCACTTCATTTTTAGGAAGGGGCAATTTTCCAATGGGAACCCATTTTCCCGTAAATGGGACTGACAAAAGTTGCCAGTTTCTTACAATTGGATCAGTTATTAAGGGGCATTCAATTTTGAAAGGGGCACTTTTGTAATATTCTTATTTTTTAAGTGTGCTCAAATTCCACCAGTTCTTGCACCTTTGACAGTAATTGAGGGGCACTTTTCAATTTCAGATGGGGCACTTTTGTCATTTTTCGTAAAAGCTGGTGCCACGTTTCCCCAGCGCCCCACGGTTCCCAAAACTATGCCAGTAGGGGTTAATTCCTCCATTGGTTAATGTGTATTTCCAGGGTCCATTAAGATAAAGTGTATTTTCTTGGGCACTCTGGTTGGTTAAATCTTCATTGGGCTCGCTGGGTGCTTGTGGTTTAATTCTCATTGGGCTCACTGGGTGATTGGGGTTTAATCCTTATTGTGCGCATTGGATGTTTGGGGCCCTTATTGGGTGTACTAGGTGCTTCCATTAAGTTAACGTGTATTTCTATGGTCCATTGAGATAACGTGTATTTTCTTGGACACTCTGGGTGCTTGGGGTTTAATCATAATTGGGCACACTCTGAGTGCTTGGGGTTTAATCATCATTGGGCGCACCGAGTGCTTGGATTTAATCCCCATTGGGCGCGCATGGTACTTGGGGGTTTAATCCTCATGTTCGCACTGGGTGCTCTTGGGGTTTAATTTTCATTGGGCATGCTAGGCTCTAGATGAAGTAAACAAGTTCAGATACTTTTGTGCAACAGTAAGCTTACAAGGTGGTGGCGAGGAAGATCTCAAAAACAGAATCTCTAAAGCAAGAGTAGCATTTATGAAGTTAAATAAGACATGGAACTCATGCTCAAATGCTACAGGAAAATTTTGAAGATTAAATGGCCATATGTAATATCTAACGATGAAATACTGAGAACCACTAAACATGACAAAATCAGCACTGAAGTAAAAAGAAGAAGGTGGAGGTGGATTGGTCATGTGATGCGCATGAGCACTATTAAGCACTGTGTGACACCAATGACGTGGAAACCAGAGGGAAGAAGGAAGGTTGGATGTCATAGAACGACCTGGAAAAGGACAGTCGAGAAGAACAGGAAAGTGATGGAATGGAGCTTGTGTACAGAAGCCAGACAACTTGCAAAAAACAGAGTCCAGTGGAGAGAGTGCACCGCAGCCTTATGGGCCAGAAGACCTTAAGAGACTAGGTGAGGTAAAGTGCACTAGGTTCTTCCTTTGAGGTACTGTGTATTCTATGGTCCATTGAGATAACATGTATTTTCTTGGGTACTTTGGGTGCTCGGGGTTTAATCACCATTGGGCAGTGGGCACTCTGAATGCTTGGGGCTTCATCATCACTGGGTGCTTGGGATTTATTCATCATGTCCTCATAATTATCAATGAAAATATGTGTATCTATATGTTATCTATTAAATTAAAGTGGGTGTGATTTGTTCAGATACACAAATTATCATAGGCCTACATGTGAAGGGCACTAGTTCACACGTAATGGTGAGGAGTTGTGTGCATATTAATTAGGGTTTTTGCATAACAATAGACTTTCGTGCAAAATGATTAACCTGAGATTACAGCTAAACTGGCGGTCTCGTCTCAAAACAAGTCGCAATGACGTCAGTAAGCACAGCGGCAGTTCTTACACATGTCATCAAAAATCGACTCGGGCCTATCCTATTACAATCGTTCAGAGGAGCGTATATTAAGTGAGGTAGGCCTGCATGCGTATGTTTTATCGGGGACATTTATATAATAAACACACTTTATATGACACACTTTCCAATCAGGGACAGTCTACCATTCGAGGACATTCCTAGTTGGTTTTCTTCGAAATTTGGGCTCTCCATGGGTGAAACAATATGCCACCTGAAATATTACGCATTGTATTGCTGTTCCCCTTTAGTCGGTTCTATGCAGGCTGTGTTTCAAAATATGTGTCTTTAGGTGTATTATCAGAGTATGAAATTCTAGCACATATGTCCCCGGTTATGTGATTTAGACTGCATACTGTCCCCAGTTGGGCGAATAAATGCTAACACATTACCTGTTTCCCCGATTGGTATCTTTTATGTGGTATAGTGGTCCTCGTTGGAGGACATACACATGGGTGTACGATGCAGTTAGTATGTACTATAGAGTACATTCCTGCTTTATGTCATTAAACTGTTAAAAAAAACACGGATGAGTAGTAAATAATAAATTAATACAAATGGGTTGTGAAATTGTGATCAATCTCACCCAGGGCCGTTATTCCCGGGGGACAGAGGTGACATGTCCTCCTCCCCCACTTTTCAGCAAAATTCAAAATAATCCAGTACATTTTAGGAAACTTTTGCCATTTGTCTCCTCCATTCATTTTTTGGATAAGAGGCCATGTCCCGCCCCCTTCCCCTTCACACCCACACACACACACACACTTTTCACATAAGAATTAAGGCCCTAATCTCATCTCATCTAATTCGGTTAAAAATAACGTCCATACGATGTCCCCGATCGGATGATTCAAAACGCATGTCCCCGGCTGGGACTCGCGGGGATTACGGCCCTGGTTTTTATCATCCAAATCGTTTTTGTGAGATGAATATGTCGAACTGTCAGGCTCTTCCGTGTCTCCCAGCAGATTGACCTGTCGACTGCCTGAGCCATTTACAGGCTGCATAAGCGTATAAACCCATTTTCCTCAAGGTACTACTGCAAATAACCCACGGGCGCAACACAAATATGTCCCTCTTCTCTAGTTTTGTCCCTGGCCCTATTTGGATGGCATCCATGGCCCTACCAATTAAATTTGGTCATAATTCAAGGGGGAATTTAACAAAATACATTAAGTTTTTGAAAAGCAGTGTTGGGGTACACTGTTGGCAGGTCGGGGGAAATATTTGCATAATTTATTCAAAAAATGCCTAAACACTCAAAATGCTGTAAAATGATGAAATTTCAACAGCATATATTTCTTAGCTACCTGTCCATTTGTCAATGGATCTCGAATTAATTGTTCAAATTATTCCTTGACCGGATTACGGAAAGTTGTAAGGTGCATGCATAACAGCAAATTCTTGTAAGCGTGCGTGCGCTGACTGGTATGTGGAGATGGGGATGTATTGAAGGTTATAACCTTCCCGGCTACCGTACTACGCCGGGTAAAGCCAATGCAATAGTGGGTAGGTGGGCAGCGAACCGATTCGTTTAATCCCTAAAATGGGCTTTCTGACAAAAGAAGCACGAAAATTGGAAAGAAAGAACAATTAAAGGTGGACTAAGACCCATATGTTAGGGCGTCTTTTTGGTGAATTTTCAAATATTCATTACACATATTTTATCTCCCAAAGTGATATAATTATCTGATTATATTGATTCTGAATTTCAGAAAGCTACTTCGTATGAATTTGGTATTAGAGCAGTTTCAAAGTTCTCGACGACGACCAAAAAGCTGAGTTTTGCTGAATATTTGTGAGACTCTGGAAAATTGTGTCCTCCCTTGTCGGTCTAGTGTCCCTTTAACTTATTGAATAAGATTACATGGGGTCACGATGTTTGCATCAAATGTCAACGAAAAGCAAATGCGCGGGAAATTTATAATATTTGTTATTCTGGATTTGACCATGGCACTTCGGAGACGTCTTGGAACTTGTTGCCTGTCCGGGGAAAATTAAACTCTTCAGAAACGGTAATTAAACCTTAATGAATTTGTTATTATAGCACATACTCTAAGAAAGAGTGATTTACCATGTTTATTCATATATTTTTTTCTTCTTTTCAAAGTAGTTTGACAAACTATTTCAATATAATTTTAAGTTATTGACAAATCATTAAACACTCTAATTATACAGCCTTTAATTCTCCTGGCAGCCTGCATGGCTGCATGGGATGGATTTCATCGCAAAATTTTCCATTAGCCCCCTCTTGAAAAAATGGAACTTTCCCCTATTTGAAGTTGGTCGACAAAATTTTTAATTTTCTAGTTGTCTTATTAATTCTGAGACCACAAAATATCGCGAAATTTATGCTAATCAGCTGATAAGGTATATTTAAGTTTTAACATGCGTGCTGTAAAATGGTCAATTTTTGACTTCTGTTGATGTGACTTATTGCTGTTTGACATAATTACTTTTTAGTATATATATATATATATATATATATATATATATATATATATATATATATATATATATATATATATATATATATATATATATATATATATATATATATATATATATATATATATATATATATATATATATATATATATATATATATATAAATTGAACCATTAAAGCTCATGTGTTTGCTACCTGTCCATATACCTTAAATTCATTTGTTGTATATATTGAACTATTAAAGCTCATGTGTTTGCTACCTGTCCATATACCCTAAATTCATTTGTTGTATATATTGAACCATTTAGGCTCACGTTTATGCTACCTGTCCATACATATACCTTAGATTCATTTGTTGTATTATTGAACCATTTAAGCTCATGTTTTTGCTACCTGTCCATATATATACCTTAAATTCATTTGTTGTATATATTGAACCATTTAAGCTCATGCTTTTGCTACCTGTCCATATATATACCTTAAATTCATTTGTTGTAAGTTGATGTGTGATGTATGATTGGGCGAGCAGCATAATTTTGTCCTCAGTATTATGTAGGAATAACCCACGTTCGTATTGAAAAGCAAATACAGAGGGCGGGCACTTTAAATGATGTTTATGGATTGATTAAGAACATTCATATCTAAACAAATCACTTCTTGAATCATTTTGAAAATGAAAACTTTCATGTTAGTTTGTGACATTGACACAAAATTGTTACGTAATTCTATAAATTGTTATGTAATTGTTATGCAATTCTATAAGTTTATTTCTTTAAGGAAACATCAAATCTGGCTTTTTTTTTCTTTTAATATTATAGAAATAATGATTATTAGTCATTAGAAGAAATTCACATCGTACAACACAAATTAGCATACATTTTCTAAATTACTAAAACATTGAATTTGTCAATATACAATTTACATGGGAGCGTTCATTTTGTCCGTACGCCCTCTTATAAATGATTTCATTTACCCAGTACAGATTAAAATATTAATGTATTTCTTTAAAATCTATTACAAATTTTCTAACTTGTAAGAAATACTTTTTCCTTTGCATGAGTTGATGAATTTTTATTTGTATATGATATTAATGAGTCAAGCCTTTAGAATGTCAAAGCAATTGTTGGAAAACAAAATTCAAAGAGAATCATTCTAAACAAATACATATATTCTAGCACATGGGGCAGATTATGTCATCATTCATAAATGGCATGATTTCAACACAAAATAAGACACAATGGCAATACTTTGTTTTTTCTATCCATGCACCTCTCTCGATCCCAGCTTTCTGACTTTCACTTCTCGTGTTTCTCTCAATCTTCCCCTGTTTTCTTTCCTTTTCTGAGAGGATTTCGCCCTCTTGGATACATTCTTAACTGTTGGGAGGTAAAATCATTCAAACTAAAATTGAAAAAATTGAAAAAAAATGGTAAGACAGAATATTTGGAAAAACTATCGTAACTTTTGGAAAAATTTGTTTACCTATATTTCCAAAAAAATTGAAGAAAATCTCTTAAAATGTGAAGAAATTTTCCCGACATTTCCCGAAAATGAGATAATCGCGAGGCCTTGGGGTGCAAACATAGGGCCCATCATATCTCCAAAAGGGCAAAAATATATATGTATATATTTTTAGTTTAAGTGACCGTTTTTTTGCCGATTTCTCTGCTTTTGCGGTTATGTTTTTTTTGTTTTTTATGGATGTTTTACTTTTAAGTCGTCAAAAGAAATATTCAGGTACTGTATACATTTAGGTGCACACTGAATCCGGGCTCCAGTGCACCCCCCTATCCACCGGCGGAATCCTGTTTCTAAAGGCTGTAGAGGTTTTCTCTTTTTCTTCAAATTAGCACTTGGTGAAACATTGTATTTAGTTCTAAGGGTCAATCAAACTTTGAGGATGTTTTGACTTATTCAAAATTTAAAGTATGAAATATTAAAAATATATATATATATTTTTGTTGTATATCGTTCCTTAAATTTCAGTCTTTAAAAATATGCGATTGTCTTCTCCTAGATGTTGGTTGGCTGTAGACGTGGATACAAAAAACAGAAACAAACTTAACAGAATCACCCATTCAAATAATTGTGGTGCATAATTTTTTTTTTTTAAACACGTTTCTAATAAGAAAATTGTCAGTATGTCTGTTCATACATCAAACAGATTTGCATATTGATTTGCACATTAACACGACAAAAAGCAAAAAGCTGTAAAATGGTTAATTTGTAACCGAGCTTGACGGATAAAAGCTTAGGAATTTAAGCTATTATCATAATTTGTACTGGATTATAAATGCCTATATGGACATATAGCAATTTCTATTTTCTACATTTGTCTTTACTTTATCACGTAATTCTAACTCAACTGGACTCCTTTTTACCGTTTCACGCGTCTTGACACAGCTCAGTCAAATCACTAGTATACAACAAACAAATTACATGCTAAGTACCAGTACAGCGAATTTTACTGATTGTAGTTTTTTGCTCGCTTACGATTTTTCTTGATATTTTCCTTAAGTAATTTATATTTTTACACGGTATACAAAAAGTAACTTTCACGTTAACGTCATCTGATTGTTCCTTATACTCAGACAAAGCCTATACCTGATATAAAGTGCTCGCTACAAATTTTAGTGTATAGGCTGAAAGCCTGGGTTGAAAGCCGTTGCGTTGTACAGCAGAAACCCACTTCGAACGTCGATCAAGATCAGATGGAAATCGAGAAAATGTCTTTTTATTCCCCGCACACATCTATTAGTGCAATTAACGGCACAGCAAGATTCCAGCATAATTATCTTGCAAATATTATCTTAGATATAATAACAACATGCAAACGTATGCAAGTCTAATTAAATGTAACCAGGCCTACAGCAGACGACAGTAGTTTTGGGAGGTTTTCTTCATTTTCCGTAAAATTTCGTTCGTTTTTGTGAAATTTCCTTCGTTTTCAGGAACTTTCCTTCGTTTTCGGGAAATTTCCTTTATTTTCGTGAAACTTAGATCCATTTACGTAAAACTTCCATCATTTTCGGGATGTTTTCTTCAATTTTCGGCATTTGTTGAAAAGTTTTTCTTCAATTTTGGGGAAATTTCCTTCATTTTTGGGAGATTTCTTTTATTTTCAGAAAATATCCTTAATTTTCCGAAATTTTTCTTTAATATTTGGGAAATTTTCTTCAATTTTCGGAAAATTTTACCAAAGCAGCGCTTTCGGAGGTTTCGCCTCCTGGACCCCTTCCAGAGCTTTGACGGTTCGGTTCCTATAATCGAAACACTGATTTTAAGCAATTTTGTAAACTGTTCATGCCAATTTACTTCTATGTGCTCAATGTTTTACTCTTATGAGTTTTTTTCGGGAAGGGGGGGGGGGGCGCCAAAATTATCTTTCTTCCCAGTAAAACATGAACCACCACGCCACTACAAAAGTATGTTTTTGTGAACAAAATATAGAGCATAGAGAAGAGGGGCAGTGTGGATCGCCCCTCTGAAAAATAGGTACTGGTGTATTTTTTTTATTGTCAAAACGTGTAACATTTTCTGCAATCCTTTCGTCTATATTGCACAGTAAAAGTATATGAGAAGTAGGGTGCATTATGGGAACATGCATCAAATTTAATGAAAATTAAATTTAAAATCTTTAATTTTAAAGATGTGAGCCCTTCGAATTACTACCCGACTGTTTTGGTAGGCCTCTACCTGCCCACAAAAAAACAAGTATTGATTTAAGATCTATGGACAGTGTCATATTTCAATATCAACTATGAAAATAGCAACAACAAAAAAAGTATCATATTCTTTTAAAAAAGCGACCATTTTACTGCTGCATTTTAAATTTTCAGGCCTTATTATGATAAATTGCGCAAATTTTATAGAAATTGAGACATAGTAACAAGTTAACTTATTGTTTTCTAATCCTCCAACAACGTTTTGAATCTCCATTATACCCCCCTTATCAAAATTTAGCAGGAAAAAAAGTCTTGATTTTCAGTGACTGACATTTAAGAGAGAGAGCATAACTAAAAAGTGATATTTAGTGTATACAAAGTGTTTTATATATATATATAGATATTTGAAATTAACGGGAGGTAGGGAGGGTGGAGGGATTTGATTTTTGTCCCAACAGACCTACAAAAATGTACGCCGGGTCTCTTATCACTATTTATGAAGGTGTGATCGGACATTTTTGGGAGGGGTGTACGAAAACGGAAAATGAAAAGAAAATTTTACGAAAATTGATGAAAATTTCTCAAATAGGAAGACAAATTTCCCGAAAATGAAGGAAATTTCACAAAAATTGAACGACCAGAATTGATGCAAAAATCCTGAACATGAAGAAAAATTATCGAAAATGAAGGACATCTCACGTATAAGTTGATACAATTTTCTCGAAAATTGGAAGCAATAATGAAAAATTCCTGAAAATGAAGGAAATTTTTCGAAAATGAACATAATTTTCCTGAACATGAAAGGAGATTTTCCCCGAAAATTTTAACAAATTTTACGAGAATTTAGGCAAATTTTCCCAAAATGAAAAAGATATTCTGAAAATGAAGGAAATTTCAGGAACATTGAAGGAAATTTTCCAAAAATTGAAAATAAATTCCCGAAAATGAAAAAAACGTTTCGAAAAATGATAGAAAATTGAAGAAGGTTTCCCGAAAATTGAAGATTTCCGAAAGAAAATGCCATGGAATCTGAATCTGATTCTTTAAAATGAAATCGTTAGACCTTTGGTGGTAGCCCCTGGTCCCGGTTCCTACGCGACAGTTTTGTTCAATATTTAAGAAGCTTTGTGGTGAATATAACATCTCTATCTGTCCATATACAGTTAAATAAGGTATTTGTTTTATAACACACGTTAAAATGTAGATCCCGACATGCTATTATTCAAAATGTGCCTGTGGGTCATAGGTGGGAAGACATGTGGATTATAATGTTGGGTGGCATGTGGATCATAATGTTGGGTGGCATGTGGGTCATAGGTGGGGTGGCATGTAGATCATAATGTTGGGTAGCATGTGGGTCATAGGTGGGATGAGATGTGGATTATACTGTTGGGTGGCATGTGGATCATAGGTGGGATGACATGTGGATCACAATGTTGGGTGGCATGTGCGTCATAGGTGGGATGACATGTGGATCAAAATGTTGGGTGGCATGTGGAGTCATAGGTGGGATGACATGTGGATCATAATGTTGGGTGGCATGTGGGTCATAGGTGGGATGACATGTGGATCATAATGTTGGGTGACATGTGGATCATAGGTGGGATGACATGTGGATCATAATGTTGGGTGGCATGTGGATCATAGGTGGGGTGGCATGTGGATTATAATGTTGGGTGGCATGTGGG
The DNA here is from genome assembly GCA_020152595.1 of Chiridota heheva. NCBI lineage: Eukaryota > Metazoa > Echinodermata > Holothuroidea > Apodida > Chiridotidae > Chiridota > Chiridota heheva. Next base: position 82,217 of record JAIGNY010000203.1, read on the forward strand.
TCATAGGTGGGATGACATGTGGATCATAATGTTGGGTGGCATGTGGGTCATAGGTGGGATGACATGTGGATCATAATATTGGGTGGCATGTGGGTCATAGGTGAGATGACATGTGGATCATAATATTGGGTGGCGTGTGGATCATAGGTGGGATGACATGTGGATCATAATGTTTGGTGACATGTGGGTCATAGGTGGGATGACATGTGGATTATAATGTTGGGTGGCATGTGGGTCATAGGTGGGGTGGCATGTGGATCATAATGTTGGGTGGCATGTGGATCATAGGTGGGTGGCATGTGGGTCATAGGTGGGATGACATGTGGATCATAATGTTGGGTGGCATGTGGGTCATAGGTGGGATGACATGTGGATCATAATGTCGGGTGGCATGTGGGTCATAGGTGGGATGACATGTGGATCATAATGTTGAGTGGCATGTGGGTCATAGGTGGGGTGGCATGTGGATCATAATGTTGGGTGGCATGTGGATCATAGGTGAGATAACATGTGCATCATAATGTTGGGTGGCATGTGCATCATAGGTGGGATGACATGTGGATCATAATGTTGGGTGGCATGCGGGTCATAGGTGGGATGACATGTGGATCATAATGTTGGGTGGCATGTGGGTCATAGGTGGGATGACATGTGGATCATAATGTTGGGTGGGATGTGGGTCATAGGTGGAATGACATGTGGATCATAATGTTGGGTGGCATGTGGGTCATAGGTGGGGTCACATGTGGATCATAATGTTGGGTGGCATGTGGGTCATAGGTGGGGTGACATGTGGATCATAATGTTGGGTGGCATGTGGGTCATAGGTGGGGTGGCATGTAGATCATAATGTTGGGAGGCATGTGGGTCATAGGTGGGATGACATGTGGATCATAATGTTGGGTGGCATGTGGGTCATAGGTGGGATGACATGTGGATCATAATGTTGGGTGGCATGTGGGTCATAGGTAGGATGACATGTGGATCATAATGTTGGGTGGCATGTGGATCATAGGTGGGATGACATGTGGATCATAATGTTGGGTAGCATGTGGGTCATAGGTAGGATGACATGTGGATCATAATGTTGGGTGGCATGTGGATCATAGGTGGGATGACATGTGGATCATAATGTTGGGTAGCATGCGAATCATAGGTGGGGTGGCATGATAATGGATAGAGGGTTGGATTGCGCTTACGAAATATGGTGGAGTATAACGTGGCACAGGGTGGGATGGAATAGTGGGTGTAATGGCAAACGTGTTGGCTGTCGTATGGGAAATAGTTTTGGGGTGGCGTGTGAGACAAAGGTGGTATGGTTTATGGCGCATAGTATGGAATAACATATGAGGTGGATGGCATATGGTACATAGGTTAAAATGCCATGTGAAGCATACTGGAACGATGGTATGTTGAACATATATGGTAGATAGAAAATATTGGATAGAGGATGGGCTTGGTTAAAAGAGAAAGGGTGGGACATTATGTGGAACATGAGGTGGGTTGGCATAAGAGGCGTGGGGTGACATAAACGGGATAGTGCGTGTATGACATGGATGGCATATGGTACATAAGTTAAAATGTCACATGGAGCATATGGGTCGTATGCTGCGATGAAAAATATTGGATAAAGAAGATGGAATTGAAAATACGACATAGGGTGGGATATCATACGGGACATATAAAGTGGAATGCCATATGGGACAAAGGGTGAAATGTCACATTTGACAGGGTGAAATGTACATGATACTGGGTTTGGTGTACACGTATGCGACATAGCGTGGGTTGTCATGTGGGACATGGTTTTGGATGGGATATATGCTATTGGGATGGCATAGCTTGTCTTTTATGTTCTCTCTTAGGCTCAGTTAATTTTAAGGTATGAACAGGTATAATTTTTATATTTACCAAAAGATCTTGAAACATCTGAATTTCAAAATTTGGAAATTTCTAATGAATGCAAAGTTGTTGTTTCAAATCCTGTTCATTGTAGCTGGATTCAAAAGATTTGAGCAGCCTCAACAAACCACCGCCAGGAACCACCGCCAGGAACCACCGCCAGGAACCACCGCCAGGAACCACCGCCAGGAACCACCGCCAGGAACCACCGCCAGGAACCACCGCCAGGAAACCGCCACCGCCAGGAACCACCGCCAGGAACCACCGCCAGGAACCACCGCCAGGAACCACCGCCAGGAACCACCGCCAGGAACCACCGCCAGGAACCACCGCCAGGAACCACCGCCAGGAACCACCGCTAGGAACCACCGCCACAGGCCCAGGAACCAACGTTGCCACCGCAAGGAACCACCACAAAGAATCACCGCCAGGAACCACCCACCGCCAGGAACCACCGCCAGGAACCACCGCCAGGAACCACCGCCAGGAACCACCGCCAGGAACCACCGCCAGGAACCACCGCAGGAACCCGAACCAGGAACCACCAAGGAACCACCGCAGGAACCACCGCAAGGAACCACCGCCAGGAACCACCGCAAGGAACCACCGGAAGGAACCACCCCAAGGAACCACCGCAAGGAACCACCGCAAGGAACCACCGCAAGGAACCACCGCAAGGAACCACCGCAAGGAACCACCGCAAGGAACCACCGTGGCTCCTGGCGGTGGCGACGTTGGGCCTGTGGGAGTGGCGGTAGCGGTGAGAGTGGCGGTGGCCTTGGCGGTGGGAGTGGCGGTGGCGGTGGGAGTGGCGGTGACGTTGGGAGTGGCGGAGGAGGTGGCAGTGGGGGTGGCGGTGGCAGTAACGGTGGCAGTGGCGGTGGCGACGTTGGGCCTGTGGAAGTGCGTTCGTTGGGTATGTGGGAGTGCGTGCATTAGGTATGTGGGAGCGTGCGCATGGAATTTGTGAAGCGCGCGTAGAATCTGTGGAGCACAAGTATGCTCAAGGGAGCACACGTAGGGTCCATGGGAATGCGTAGGGTACATGGGATCATGTGTGAGCACACGTAGTGTCCAGGGGGAACATGCATAGGATTTAGAGGTGCGCGCGCAGGGTCCAGGAAAGAGCGCGTAGTGTCCATGGGAGTGCGCGTTGGGTTCAGGGAAGCACGCGTAAGGTCCATGGAAGCACGGAGGGTCCAGGGTAACGCGCGTAGGGTCCAGGGCTGCAAGCGTAGTGGCCAAGGGAGCGCGTAGGGTCCAGGGAAGCGCGCGTTTAGTCCAGAAGATCGCGCGTAGGGTCTAGTGGAGCGCGCGTAGGGCTTAGCGCAGCGCACGTATGGTCCTTGGAGGGCGCGTATGGTTCTTGGAGGGCGTATGGTCCTTGGAGGGCGCGTATGGTCCTTGCAGGGCGCGTAGGGTCCTTGGAGGGCGCGTAGGGTCCTTGGAGGGCGCGTAGGGTCCTTGGAGGGCGCGCATGATCCAGGTACCTTAAAGCCACACGACTTAAAGCCACACGACTTAAAGCCACACGACTTCAAGCCACACGACTTCAAGCCACACGACTTCAAGCCACCGACTTCAAGCCACACGACTTCAAGCCACACGACTTAAAGGCACACGACTGAAAGCCACACAATTTTATAGTTGATCCTCAATTGTAACTTTTGGTCAAAGAATTTAAGATTTGTTACTCCAAAAGTGAAGATTTTTGACTTAAAATTTGGATTTTTGATCACATTCCAAGATCTGTTCTTTAGTCCACGGGACTTGCCACTTAGAGACCACCCAAGGTCATTCCTTTCCAAAATGGCGGCATGTGTAACGTTATGTAATCATAACTCCCATTAGGATCTCAGTCATTTAAATGTGGGAGTTTACCATGTTTACGACATGTACAAAGGCCGGTCAGCTGGCTAGCGTGTCACCTTATCTTTCATACTATGGTATGGGTAAAAATAGGAATGGAGTTGTGGCAAAAACTTGAAGCTGATCTTGAAATGCAAAATTGAACGATTTTTGACCGAAAATTGGAGAATTTTGGTCCAAAATTGAAGGTTGTTCAATCCAAAACTGAGGATTTTTTATATGAAATTAACAATAATTCAGTCGACACGAATACAAAATGCCAAAATCTATAATTTCTGTTTTGTTTGATATTTCACTGAATTATATTTATGGTTTTAATAAAATATATAAAAACATGGGGAAGGGGCCTACGGAAGTTACTATGTCCCAATACCCCCCCCCCATTCACCTCCTTAGCACCCTAATATAGATACGCTACTGCCGTTTATAAACAGGCATGAGCCTGCGAATTTTCCCTGAAAAGGGAGACAATTCGGGCAAAATTGTGGGGTTCATGGGTTGAAGCTCTGGTCTAAAGATTTCTTGTTTTTGATACCCTAAACTGGCTTAAAATCAACACAAAGTTTCACAATGTATACTTGATGAGAAGAAGACAATTTTAAAATCTCATGCTAAAATCTACTCGTATATTAGGATTGACACTGCTAAGTAGGCAGAGCAGCAGAGTAGAAATAAATTTCCTATACAAATTGAGAAAAATTGTGTGAAATTGTGAAGTCCATGGGCAAAGCCCTGGTAGGCAGGGGTGGCGGAAGATATGTGAATCTGATAAGGAAGGGGGGGGGGGGTACAAAGGATATTAGGGGCACTTTTCGATTAACGTATTTCGAAAACATTGTACGACAGCATTATAGCTTTAGGGGAAATCTCACCACACCCCACCCCTTTCCCCCCGAAAATTTCCAACTTTTATCGGTCTGAAAATTTCTGGTGACCCTTATATTTTTGCTGCCACAAAACTCTTAGATCAAGATATTTAGAACCAAAATTTGGGAGAATACATTTATCAGTTTATCATGAATCCGAAACTTCAATGAGACATTCAGCAAATAAGTGGTCCTTAGAATGGTTCAGGGGTTTTTCATCATTTTCATGCTGAAAATAAATTAAACTTGATATATTGATCATGACATTCACACTCAGTTTTCAGCTGATCAGTGACAAGGGTCCAACGGTATAATTTTTTCCTCGACTACATATTAATGGTGTTCCACCATCGAAATTTGGGAAGCTTTCACAGCTTATAATGTACCTCTCTAAGTGTGCGCTTTTTTAACTTTACGAAGAAAGTGTGTGTATGTGTCTGTGTGTGTGCCTGTGTGTAGCGGCGTGTGTGTGCGTATGTATGTGTGTGTGTGCGTATGTATGTGTGCATATGTGTGTGCGGACAGTAGTTACTTGATGGAACAGGAGGCAGCCTCCCCCCATCCCAGGCTCTCCCCCAGCCCATCCATATGGCACTATCTACCCTACAGTGGAGGGGGACGGAATCTAGACTGAATGACGAATATGAAAAATGCCATAACTTTCATATTAAAACCTATGGTCATACAATACATATCACACTTCCAACCATGGTGGTATGTGCTTTGCTTCATATGGAAAAGCTCAAATTTGGTTGACGTTTACCTCCACCATCTTTAGCTCTATAGGCCTAAAACTCCTAAAATTTCTTTCCAATCTTCTTCGGCAAAACGTTTTCTTTAGTAGCAAAACGGGGATTTAAAGCTATTCTGAAATTCATGTTAAACTTAAAATAGCAACTTCTATCAAATTATTTGATGTATCATATAGAATTAGTAAATAACACTCAACATAACTTTAGATACGACATATTTACCCCAGATGTCAGATTTGTTTATCATGAAATGTAGATAACTTTTAATTGGTTGTTAAAAATGCGACTGGAAATGGATTTTTAGGGCACTTCAGATCTTCAAAAAGTGTCCAAAATGTTCATATTTTGCTCATATACAGAGGACATTTACTGAACTTATTTGCTGGCAGCTTAGATTTGAAAGGAATGTATATCAGTGGCGCCGTCAGGGGTTTGATATTTGGTGGCACAAACCTTTTCGGCATGGGGTCAAGGGGCCCACTTGGGTTGTCCCAGGGAAACCTTGCATTTTCCAAGTTTTAGATGCCCAAAAAGACTCTTGAGTGTGTGCAATCAATACACATGTTTTTGAAGTACCAAATTTGTACCTCAATCATTATATGGTACGATCTAATATAGCAGCATATAATTTTACAATGATACAGACTACCCTTGCCACCCACCCTGTCCCCACCCCTCACCATACAGTAATTCTAACTCTCCGCCTATCAGTAATTTGCCGCACAGTAAATGAATGAAATTTTGTCAGTGTGTAGACCTGTATTTTGGCACTGTTAGGGTTTTGAAGGTTTATGTTTGAACGTGCTAGATGTACATGTATTGTGCAAAGAATGGTTTTGTTCTTTGTTGATTTTTGTCGCCGGCCATTGCAATGAATTTCGATTTCGCCCTGTCATTTGAAATATCAATAAGCATGAGATAATGTAAGTTAAGAATATTTGAGGTATACTTTAAAAATTTCCTGATTCTGTCTTTGTCTTTCTGTAAGATTAAAATGATACCAACTTGAAACAGGTACAGCATAAAGAACCTGTAATAAAATGACTGATTTAAAAAGATTAACTTTAGCATTAAGATTACAAACAGATAGAATGTATGATAAACTTGAAACAATATAGTAAACTTTACTTAATTTAGACACATGATGGGAAAAAGTCAGTTTATCATCAATACAAACACATTGATGATAACCAGTTTTTATGCATTTTGCAGCCTCTGACCCTTAAATAAAAATATTGTCTGATTTTGACTTCAAAAGCCCTAAATGTTTGACTTTTTTGTTTACAAAGCACATTTCCTTTGGGTTTAGCAACATATCGGGCAGTTTGGGCCTCGGTCTGCATCCCTAACAGCCAGTCCCTCCCTAACTCAGTGCAGTACAGGAAGAATGTGATGATGATGTAATAAGTTCTGTGCTACCAATATTCAACACGTAGCCAATGTTCGATGGCTGGCATCGATCCATTGTCTGAACGTGACGGAAAGTGACATATATTGGCCAACATACGAGGAGGTTTTGCAGACTAATACAGTGGTGAAGCTAGGCATTGGCATTCGGGGGTGGGGGAGGGGGGAGTGGTTGAAGAGTGGGGCAGGGTTACATTTTGCGATTTTAACCAAGAATAGACCTTTACAAACCATGGTACATATTACCAATAACCACGAGAGCGACGTGACAGCTGCTCCTATTCTCCTAAACTATTTTCGCTCCAATTTCTCTCCAATTTGCACCTTTTTGTTTTATAACTTCATTTTCGGATTTTCTTTTCGGTGGATGGGCTTTTATCCTCGGTGAGATCGTTTCTTTTCTTTTTTTCTATTATATTTTCCCTCGTTCTGTCCCGACTTTTCACGCCCTTCGTTACTAATACAGCGGTCCCCATATAGTGGTTCCGCGATTTTTTTTTCTAGTTGCCTCGGGTCTCTCGGCCCTTGGTTTTTTCTTTCATAATGACAAAGCGCCTATGCAGTGATCTTGACCTTGACCCCCCTCCCCTCCCCGTGACCCACCTGCTACCATCATTGACCATTCTGCAACCCCAATCCCAAAAATCCTTATAATCCATGCCACCAACAAGCAGGAAAGCTTTAAAAACGTTTCTCCTTTCCTCATCCATAAAGCCCTCTTTGGCCTTGTCGGTACCCTCCCCAAAGTCTCTACCCTTAGATCCGGTGATCTCCTGGTGCACTGCACCAGGGACACACAAGCCACCACCCTCCTTTCCACCAAAACCCTATCCAACTCTGGTATCGACATCACAGTCACCCCCCATCGTTCCCTAAACTCCAGCAAAGGCGTCATACGCACCCGCGATCTTGCGTACATGACCGATGACGACCTCCAAGAAGAACTAGCTAACCAACATGTAACCGAAGCCCGTCGTCTCGTTCTAAAGAGAGACGGAGCCGAAACTCCCACCAACACCATATTTCTCACTTTCGCAACTCCAACTCTCCCCTCCCACATCATTGCCGGCTACCTGAGAATCCAGGTCGCCCCTTATATTCCTAACCCTTTACGTTGCTACAATTGTCAGAGGTATGGCCACGGGAAAAACTCCTGCCACAGCCAAGCGCGCTGTGGTAACTGCGGACCCCGGACCATGACAACACCTCCTGCACCAACCCCACTCTGCACAAATTGTGACGGTAAACACCCAGCAAACCATCCCTCCTTCTCGAAAGACTGTCCCACCTGGCTTCCAGGAAAAACAAATAACTAAACTTAAAACCCTTAACCCCAACATAACCTACCCTGAGGCCAGGAAACAATTCCTCCTTCCCTTAACTCCAAGCCTTCCTACTCAAACGTAGTCTCCTCTAACTCTAATTCCGCCCCCCCAAACACAACTAACACAACAAAACTAACTCCCATGCCCAAACCGACCTCACCTGGCTCTTCTTACCTAGTCCTAAGCCCATCACCATTTCCAACAACCCAATCACACCCAATACCCACACCACCTCCACCACCACTTCTCTCCTCAACCCCCCTTCCTACTCTAAAGCCCCTACCGCCCCCTACACCAACTCCACTAATACCTTCATACATCAAGCTAAAACCAGCCAAGCAAACAACCAACAAACCAACAAATCAACCAGCAAACAACCAACCAAAAAACAACCAATCAACAAACAACCTATCAACAAACAACCAATCAACAAACAACCCACCTCCCAAACCCACACTGAAGAGAGTATGGATTGTTCGATTACCGAACACACCGATCATACTTCTCGTCCAATTTTCAAAAACAATCGCTCCCAAAGAAACAAATCCAAAGAAAAAACAAGCGAACTCAGACCCAGCAGATCTTCCTCCAGATAACCCCCCGCCTCCTTTATGGCATACACCACAATCAATTACAATAACACCCACAACATCATACAATGGAACATTAGGAGCCTTAAGGCCAATTCTGAAGAAATCGACCTTCTGGCCTCCACCTTCAACCCGGTCGTCTTCTGCCTACAAGAAACTTTCTTGAAAACCACCGACCATTACTCCCTTAACAACTTTGCTTGCTATCACAAACATCAAGTGGATGCTGACAGGGCCTGTGGTGGCGTCTCCATTCTCGTTAGACACGATATCCCACACAGCCCTGTTCGTGTGCACACCCACCGACCTTCAGGCCATCTGTATTTCTATCTCCCTCCACAAAACTTTCACTCTCTGCAATATCTATCTCCCTCCCAACACCAACATTCAACCAACCAGCCTTAACAACCTCATCTCTCAGCTTCCCACCCCCTTCATCCTTCTTGGTGACTTCAACGCTCACAACCCTCTGTGGGGCTCTAATACCACCACCCCTAGAGGCAAGTTCATCGAAAACGCTCTCCGTCAGCACAGCCTGTCCTTACTGAACACTAACTCCCCGACCTACCTTCATCCTGCCACAGGCTCTCTCACCTGTATTGACCTGTCTATCTGTTCCCCTAACCTCCTCCCTGACTTTAGTTGGAGAGTCACTGCTGACCTCTGTGGTAGTGATCATTACCCTCTTCTTATACACTCCAATCTTCAAATCCCCACTGAGCACACCCCCAACTGGAACCTCGACAAGGCTGACTGGTCCCTTTTTGAAACCCTCTGTGACTCACACCTCTCCCCCCATCTTCTCGAGGATGAGGATCCCATGTCTAACTTCAGTAATATCCTTATCAACATCGCCACCTGCTCAATTCCCAAAACCTCCAAACCCCAAATCATCCCCCAACCCCTGGTTCTCAGATGACTGCAAAACCGCCATCAAGAACAGGAAAAGAGCCCTCAGGAACTTTAAAACTAACCCGACCACCCATAACCTTAACCTCTTTCGCATCAGCCGTGCCAAGGCCAGACGCACTATCAAGGACAGTAAAACCAACACTTGGAACAACTTTATCTCTTCTCTCACCACCAACACCCCACTAAGAAGATTTGGAGAATGGTTAACAGCTTCCACGGCAGAGTAGGCAAATCTTCCATCTCCCATCTCTCTTGGAATGGAGACCTTCTCACCGCAAAAAAAAAAGACATCGTTGACCACCTCGCCGCCTCTTTCAGCAACATCTCGGCCTCGACCAACTACTCCAATGCTTTCAAAATCAAAAAGCTTGCGATGAAGCCCGGAGAATCACTTTTCCCTCTGACAACTCCAGCTACAACACCCCTCTCACCCTTTCTGAATTAAACCAAGCCATCAGCGACGCTGGCTGCACCTCCAAGGGCCCAGATAACATCCCCTATCAGTTTCTGAAACACCTCCCCATCAAAGCCACCACTACCCTACTCACCATCTTCAACCACATTTGGTCCTCACACTCCTTTCCCCTATCTGGAGGACAGCTATTGTCATCCCCGTCCTTAAACCGGGAAGGATAGCACCAACCCCACCAGCTACCGACCCATCGCCCTTACTTGCTGTCTCTGTAAAATTATGGAAAAGATCATTAATCAGAGACTAAACTGGTTCCTCGAGACCAACAGAATCTCTCTCCTCACCAAAGCGGCTTCCGAAAACGTCGCAATACCTAGACCAGTTAATTACGCTCGACACCGCTATCCGGGAATCCTTTGCAAAAAGGAACACCTCATTGCCATATTTTTTGACCTCGAGAAAGCTTTCGACACTACTTGGAAATACGGCATTACCCGGAAACTTCACACCATTGGCCTCAGAGGCCACCTCCCCATCTTTATTCAAAACTTCCTCTCACCCAGGCAGTTCCAAGTTCGTATTGGCCACACCCTCTCCAAGCCGTACCCCAAGAAGAGGGCGTCCCCAAGGCAGCATCCTCTCCCCACTCTCTTCAACCTGAGCATTAATGACATCGGGAATGACCTTGGCCCCAGCATCAAACGTACCCTCTACGTGGATGACTTCACCATCTTCTACTCCTCCCTAGCTTTCCTATTGTTGAAAATAGGCTTCAAACCAGCCTCAATCAGCTGCAAGTCTGGAGCAACAATAACGGTTTTAGATTCTCCAAAGACAAGACAGTCTGCATGCACTTTTGTCATTTCAACAACCTCCACCCCAACCCTGAACTTTGTGCTCAATGGGAATCGCATCCCTAAAGTTGAAAACACAAAGTTCCTTGGTCTAACTCTAGACCCCAAGCTCACCTACAAGCCACACATCACCAACCTGAAACTAAAATGCAATAGCTCCCTCAACCTCCTCCGACTGCTCTCCAACACTACTTGGGGAGCGAACCTATGCTCTCCTCAAAATTTTCAGGCTCACCATTCGTGCCAAGCTTGACTATGGCAATATTGTTTACTGTGTCGCTCACAACTCATACCTCAACCACATTAACACCATCCAAAATGAAGCCCACAGGCTTTGTCTAGAGCCTACAGGACCTCCCCAATCACTAGCCTTCATGTTGAAGCCAACGAACCCCCTTTCTACTTAGATGTAAAAGCTTAGCCTCTCCTATGCTTTTAGAGTCCTCACCAACACTCAGAACCCTGTTTACAACCTCATTAGGTACCCCAATTTCTCCTCCCTCTTTGATAGGACTAAAACCCTATCGCCCCCTTCAGCTTACGCATTAAATCAGACCTCTTTCAACTTGGCATCAACCCCGCCACTCTCGGCACCTATTCCTGGCCCACTTTTCCGCCTTGGGCCACCCCCTTCCTTCTGTCCACCTAGACCTCTCCACTTATAGCAAAACTCAAACTCACCTAATCTCTTCATCAATCTCCACAACCAAATCAAAGACCAACTCTCAAATTACACCTCTATCTATACTGATGGCTCCAAGGAAGGCAACAAGACAGCTGCTGCTGCCATCATCCAAGACATCACCCTCAGTAGCAGACTTCCTGACCACTCATCCATCTTTTCAGCCGAGGCTAAGGCCATTCTCCTCGCCCTCAACTTTATTGAGTACTCTCCTCTTAGTCACTTTGCCATTATCTCTGACTCAAAGGCTGTTCTTACTTCATTACTCAATCTTAAATGGGATAACGTCACCTGCCACCTCCTCCTCCGGAAACTCTTTTCTCCCACCCTCTGCAGGAAAAGTGTTCTTTTCTTCTGGATACCCAGCCATGTTGGCATCCCTGGCAATGACAGGGCTGATACAGCCGCTAAGCTTGCCCTTAACCTCCTCCCTTCCCCTTTTCCCAAAACCCTCTCTGACATCAAACCGCTTATCGCTTCTCTTGTTCGTGACCGCTGGCAAACCTTATGGAACTTCCAAATTGATAACAAACTCCATGTTATCCAGCCCACAGTCCCGATCAAATCCACCATCAACAACCTTTCTCGTATCGACAACGTTCATATTACCCGTCTTAGAATTGGTCACACCCACCTCACTCACTCCCACCTCCTTATTGGTTCCCCCAACCCCTCTGTAACAATTGTCACTGCATCCTTACAATCCAACACGTTCTCCTTGCTTGCCCCTGTACAACCTTCCCAGAGCTTCTCTCGCTCCCCACAACTCAATTGCTGAGTTCTTCCAAAAAAATCCTCCAGATAAAATAGTCTCCTTCCTTCAGCATGCATCCCTCTACAACCATATTTAATCCTCCTCTTCCACCCCCTCTCTACTCTGTTTTTAGTTTTACCCATGCACCTCCTCTCTCGATCACAGCTTTCTGGCTTCTGTTCTTGAATTTCTCTCATTCTTCCCCTGGTCTCTTTCCTTACTACCTCTAAAATGATCTGACCTCTCAGGCACAATTTGACCTTCGTTGTCGTGGTGCCGTTAAGACCTCATCAAACAAACAAACATTTAACCAAGTACACTATATTCTGTTATTTCATTTGAGGAAATTAAACAGGGGCAGGGACTCTGAAAGGGGCGCAATATCCCCTTCCCACTGGCTATGTCCCTTCCTCACTGGCTATGCCCTCCCTTATTGGCTATGCCCCTCCCTCACTGGCTATG
>JAIGNY010000203.1:100000-111138 GCA_020152595.1 Chiridota heheva
TTTGTGCACTTTTAGTTCAATAAACCAATAATTTTATAAGTCATTAATTTAATAACTTTGATTTTGACGTCATCCATGATCGAGCGCGAAAAATAAATAAATGACAAACCATGCACACAGTGCAGTTACTTTTCTAGTCATATAACATATGACTGTGTACTGTAGCCATATGCAACGGCTGTACACAGTATTGCAAGTAGTGTGTAGCATGTAGGGCATACTGAGTGAGATCAGGGAGTTGTTAAGACAACTCCCTGATGAGATGTTTATCTCACTAGTACTTTTCGTAATACCGGTACGGTATGATACCAATGCGTTTATTACTCATTGTTTTACGTCTGAATACGACAAATTGAAAGGTTGAAGCATTACACAGGAATTAATGCCTAACCTTATTGAGGCCGTTATGCATTACGCCCAGGTTCCTAGTTGGTAAAGGTCGGCCAACACCGTAGGCCTATTTAACGAATAACGTTAGCGATGGGCCGGCCCTAGCCACCTGTACACCCCCGGTTTTGTAGTAATTGCAGTCTGCCTGTTTTTATTTGATAAAAGCTAGGCATACACAGTCAGACATCTGTGATCCTAGAGATTTACAATGTAATATTAACTAAGGTGGATCTAGGCCTAGTTATTGATTGAAGCCTAGTTTAGGCTCGGGATTATCGGGTACTATGAACAAAACTGACGAAATCAAGTTGCCAACTTAACCTATTCAAATTCAGACCTAGCCGTTAGGCCTACAAAAGGGCTACATTTTTGTTAGTTATGGATTGGAATCATTAACCATCGTTTGACCGTAATTTCTTTCACTTTTACCCATTTCTAGCTGACAATGACATTGTAGAATTGCTGTTGTGTACTGGTCTGCGGCCTCACGAACGCCACCATTAATGTCAAAAAGTGTCTTGTGGGATATGACCAATAGCTACAATATTGCAAGACTACATGCAAGTTAGAACTTGACTAACATTAACAAGAATTTAGCCTACTTGCTTCAATATAGCTGCCCAAACCTACTTAATTCGCTTGGTGATTTGTTGTGTATACTGCTTGAATTTAAACAAAACTTGGCAAATAATTTATGGATACTGGAAATGAAATAACCCATATTTGTAAATGGAACATTATTTATGCCAAACATAAGGTGTAGACAAATAACTCACACACTAGCTCTATGACACATGCAATCATTGTTACAGTTGGGTTCATTTGGTCAGGAAAAGCTATTAACTCTTATAATCAGTTTATGTGGTTCAATCCAATGAATTGGTAGTTTGCCATGCCCATCTCAAACCTAATAAATTTATGGTGTTGAAGGGAACACATTTAATACTTAAATAATTTAATTGTGTGTAGGGTAAAGAAAGAATAATTTGTAAATAATACAGGAAATATACATCAATTGACTTAAATAACTGGTACAGCTTACATGAAATGGTGTGTAAGTTCAGGTTTTAAAAACAGATCAACACATATTATTCTGCCATTAGCTTCTAAAAAACATTCCTATAATTTTCCATGTACATTTATGATAAAGGAATTGGGACTTCATTGTAAAGGTAACAAATTTACAAGCTTTGACATCACAATTTTGATTTTCTGCAATGATCACCTGTATAATAACTTTAACAACTGGTAATCAACTTTACAAACATTCCTGATAGTTTCCTTATGAGACATCTTCTTTGGATAAACGAATATACTGCCATAAGTCCTTCACTTATCACTACAGCTTTAGCTGAAATCAGCAAACTTTGTGATGTGATGTTGATGTATATTATTATTTTACAATATGATTTTTAAGAAAAAACAAACAAAAATCAACAAAATCTGAGGTTCTTCCTTTGCAGTCTAACAACTATAGATCCCCATGGATGTAAAGTGTGGCCTATAGTCAACTGAGTTAAGCCTAGTAAAAGACGGTGTGATTTTTAATGTCTGTTTACTGCAAATAAAAAGCCTGGTCTGCTGGTTTTGATGTTGAATTTTCACTTGGGGTTTGTGTTTTTTTTTGGTTAGGCAGACAAATTTGTATGTATAAAAAGGGTACACTAAAATTACCATGTCATACCCCCATAACGTGATAATAGTAGTAGTACATTCCACTGCCAAGGAAAATCATTATACATGTTCCTGGAGTCAGAAAACATGTTGGCAGGGTATTGTGTACTACAAAATGATATACAGGTATTCAGCTCACTAATATCTGGTACAAAATTAATTTACATTGCAAAAAATATTCGTACTCTGTAGTACAGTCAATGATTTTTAACAATCATACAACATAAAAGTTGGAATACGATTGCACTGTAATAGTTTGTTCATTGGATACCAAAGCAAAAACAAAAATGAGAACAGAACTAAAGATTGCCAATCAATGAGAAGAGAAATTGCATTCAGCAAAATTTTCAAGTGGAGCTTTTTTATCTTCCCAACTTGAGAGCTTGAGAAACTTTTGCAAACAAATTGAAAGCAACTTTAATTAGTATTACACATAAAATAAAAAATGCAGCCTGCAATACAACATATTGGCCTATTCCAAAGAGTTTTATGATTATTTTTCAAGTTAAACTTGATAATTTTAGGGCTTGCAATTGTTGGTAAATGATGTTGAACAGAAAAATTTGAATGAAACTGAAAACTTAATAGTTTAATAAAATATAAATAAAAGTAATGGGTGAGCACTTTGATCCAATGTATCTCTACCTATTCAAACGAGTTGGCACTTAACTTACTTTTACTTTGTTTTATACACACCTATCTGCCACTTAGTCAGTCTGGTTATGACTTTGTTTGATAACCAACTATAAAACTAATTAGACCCAGGCCTATATTGGTCTCACGCCTACCCCACCCTAGCTTACAATTGTAGTGCTGCGTGGACGACGAGCGAAAACACAATTACAATGACGGGGTCGTCGCCTGCGTATTCGGTTATGATAGTAACGATGCTATCACGAAACGCTTAATACGACCCGGACGAGAACACAGGTACGACGTACGGACAGACATAAGATCGACAACCTAGTCAATGTCCGCGGCTTTTGATAACCAGTCGTGGTACACTGGCGTGTCTTCCCAACCCAGGGTCTCGTGGTCTGTAGGCAGGTATGATAAACGCTACACCACAGTAGGTAGATAATGCTGCGTCTCTAGCATGGCCTTTTCATCATGACAGATATTTACAAGTCAATACCATTGTAACGTACATAGCCGGCCCTAACGTTACGTTACCAAATTGCAGGTGGTTTCACACAATGTGGGCCTAAGTTACACGCCGTTACTGTAGCCTGGGTAGGCAACACAATGACCCATGATTACCCCGGCGACGCTTTTTGAAAGCATTCAATCGCTACATACATGTCTGAATAAAATAAGATTTGATAATCAACTTATTCTTGTTCCTAGATAAAACTGAAATTATTCCCCATATTTGTCAGCGTTAGGCCTACGTCGGTCAGTTAAGGTTAAACTAACGGTGTACATACGGCGTTAGCTAGCATCAGACTGTTGAACAACTGGCACAATTAAAATAGCACATATTTTGGGTTTACCGAAGTTGTTCAAGACATCTACTACTTTTAATCATTTATCCCTTATCAGAAA
Organism: Chiridota heheva; assembly: GCA_020152595.1. Taxonomy (NCBI): domain Eukaryota; kingdom Metazoa; phylum Echinodermata; class Holothuroidea; order Apodida; family Chiridotidae; genus Chiridota; species Chiridota heheva. Next base: position 103,610 of record JAIGNY010000203.1, read on the forward strand.
AGTTGTTCACGTAGTTTTTTCTTAAAATATCACTTAGGCCTAATCTGAATCTGAATCGGTTAAGTTGGCAAAAATCCTTCAAGAGGACATGAACAGATGAACGCCAACCAAGCGTAAAAGTTAGTAGGTACGATACATGCATGTCTACAATCTAACGCTGCGCTAAAGTATCGTCCTGCATGTACTGTAACAAGAATTCGTTGGTTTTGTCCTCTTGTTAGAAATGAAATTAACGTTAATATAAAGATAAGTTATGATGAATATAAATACAAATAATTTTCAAAATTAAATGTTTATTTTTTTATTTTTTAGGTTAGATTTGCAGTTTCCTTTTTTTTTTATTTTTATTGACTCCAATTTTCAATGTACCGACATATATACTGCCCTTACTTGGAACCAAAATTGGTGGAGGACGAACCAAAAAGTTTTACGCACTGAGGTATTGGAGTTTGGACTCTCGGCCTTCGGCCTATGCGTAGTATAGGGCGAATGACGTCACGCTCTCTGGCGTTGTATACCGAGTGTTTCGCCCACAACGGTGATTCAAACACTCGGTATTGTATACCGAGTGTTTCGTGCTCCTTCAGTTTTTGACTTGATTTAATGATTTAGGTTTTTCACAATGCTTTAAAAGTAATTGCTGTCTTCATCTCTATCCCGACCAAATTAAACAGATCTACAATTTACGCACAAAATGAGGAAAAAGCCATTCAAAGTACGAGCAAATCTGAAACGGAAGTTAATGTTTGGGGTCAACTAAGCGTGTTGTTGAAAAGCTTGGATTCCAACAACAGCCGTGACCTCTAGCTGTCTCTAGCTAGCTTTAACTTCACGCGTAAGCATTACGTTAGCCTACGTCTGTGCTGCACACTGATTGCACGTGCACCCAAAAGAACAGATTGCTCACTGTAGTGTTTGTCTAATTTCTGCATAAAAATTAGACGCTAACTTAGTGATACTCATAGCAAACATATGATCAGTTGGGAATAAGAGAAATTTATTTGTGTGACATTCCAGTTCGAGAAGAATGAATCCTGTTGCCGCAGATGTTCCTGCAGCACTTGTTGATATTCACGGTGACGGGAGATGGATGGATGTGGTAAGGCCCTAACTTACTCAAGTCAGAAGTAGGCCTAAGGCCCGGGTATTAAGATAACGTTACACAGTAGAGACATGGGCCTACTTAATTAAGATTTCAATAGGCCTAACATTAGGCCCTAAGGCTAAATCTGAACTGAGTAAGGCATAGCATAGGCTAGTTTTTGGGCAGTTCCAGAAAATATCCATACCCTTCGTTGAGAAAGTAATTTTCAATAACTGCAGGATTTCCCAGCACCGGAACCCCAGGATTTCCCAGCTACAGAAGCCCCCCAGGATTTCCCAGCTACAGAAACACCCCCTCCCGGATTCCCCAGCTCTGGATTTCCCAGCTCTGGAACCTCCTCCAGAATTTCCCATCTGGAACCTTCCCTCCAGGATTTCCCAGCCCTGGATTCCCCCTCCCCACCCCTGATTTCCAAAGTCTAAATACCTCCTGGGATTTCCCAAGTCCAAATACCCACTGGGATTTCCCAAGTCCAAATACCCCCACCCTCCCGGTTCTCCAAGTCCAAATACCCCCTTCCAGATTTCCCAAGTCAAAATAGCCCCCTTCCCAAATTTCCCAAGTCAAAATACCTCCCCTCTCCTGGATTTCCCAAGTCAAAATACCCCCTTCCGGTTCCCAAACTCCCAAGTCAAAATACCTCCCACCCCTACCAGATTTTTTTAAGTCAAAATTCCCCCCTGGATTTCCCAATATAAAATATTCCCCCCTCCCGCAATTTCCCAAGTCAAAATATCCCCTCTCCTGGATTTCCCAAGTCCATATAACCCCTTGGGATTTCCCAAGTCAAAATACCCTTCCCCCTCCCCCTCTCCCGGATTTCTCAGTTTCTCAACAGGGATAATGGATATTTTCAGGAATTGCCCATTTACACATCCTCGATGCGGAATGGGATTGCTGTTTGAGGTTGTTAGAAATTACTATTCCTGTTTTGATGATTGAAAATTAAAGAACTTAATTTTTGGATAATCTTATATTAATTAATCTAAATAATACACTTTTCCAAAATGTTTACCTATTTAGCATTAGACGGTATAAAGCTCTCCAAAATTCTTTTTTTTGCTCGCCATTTTCTTAGTCACTGCACGTTTGTGATATTCATTCAACATCCGCAAATAAGGTTTAGAATGTTCCACTAAACTGCAAGTTGATTTTTTAAAATAGTTTTGGCAGAAAGAAGTGTGCGAAAACAACTAAATAAAACATCAAGAAATGTTTAGATTATATAATTGTACTTTTTAAGTATTATCTTAATTTTTTCCTCAAATAATCTGAAACATATTACCCCTGCTGAAATGTTATAGCCCAGATGGCAGATTTCGTTTTCATAAAGATCTTAAAACTGAGATTTTCCTATACTTTTAACACTTCGTTTAAAACAGTACAGAAGGGTATAGGATTTTGTAGTACCCTCGGACAGCCAGCCATCACCAACGGCAGCCATACTAACACGGCTGGCATCAGTCCAACAGTACTACGGGAGTACTAAGCATAGGCTAATGAATTCGCACAATACTGAAGTCTAATGTAGTGCATTATTATAACCCACAGATTGGTCCCATAATATTTTTTGATGGTTTCTAACGTTATGCACTTGTCAGTTATATGACTCACCCCATCTACCCCCAATGTCAGTCAAAGCGAGTCTTTGACATAGGAAAAAGTGACTTACATATGCATCATTGTACCAAATTGTACAATTTGGAGAGGGTGTTGCAACTATTACATACAGACCTCTAGCTTGATTTTAAATTTTTTCTTAAAGGGAAGGAGCTAGACTTGTTGAGGGCACATTAATGCGTGCACGAGCGCTGTGTCTTTTCGGCATGGAGTCAGGGCTCAATCCCATGGTAAAAAGCTCTGGGATTTTAGCTATAATCATACCTCAGAATGAAACTATTCTGATTGATAAGGACCATTCATGAGCTAAACAGGACAATTGCTTTTATACTATGCTATCATTCTGTGTTCTGTATCTATGTAAGGTATTTAATTTGTGAGGTTAATTAAGATTATTAAGTTTAAAAAGAAAAAAATTATATATTTTTTTTTCTTCATGAGGCAGGGTGGACCCCAGGGGGTAGGGCAGGCCCCAGGGGCAGGGTGGGGCCCCAGGGGGAAGGGCAGGCCCATGGAGGGGCAGTGTGGCCCGCCCCTGTAAAACAGCAAAGCTAGGGGTCTGACATGTTCTATTCAATACCTATACATGAGAACATAAATGTTGAGTGTGATGCATTGTGGATCGAGTGTTCCCTTGTTTAAGCAGTGAATGGTAAGATGGCCGACATTGGCCGCATCTAGGGTTTGAAGATAATCCACAATTATATTTGCAATAAAGCCATGTAAGTGGACAAGACAATGATTTGGTGCATTTAAGGAATTATTACAAGACATTCTGAGGATATTTTCACTAAACAAAGTGAGCCAGAAATGGAATCTATAGCATGAACAATCTAGTTTTGGATGCAAAAACACTCTTATACATGTAGGTGTCTAAATGCAAAGATAAGACATGTTTTATGTGGTGGCAGCCATCTTGGATATCTCAAAATGCTCAAAGTTACCAGGGTGGCATCATTCCGATTTTGAATCAGCAGGTCTCAAAGATATAAATATCATAAAAAAACCATTGCAGGACCAAACGTTTGGGTTCAGCCTAAATTGGGGTTTGGGTACTACACTAGTAGGCATACTGCAGTAGGCCTAGTAGTAGCATGTAGGCTAGACCTAGTCCGAGAATCCTCTGACAGTGGGCAGGGTATCCATTTTCATTCAATTTTTACGTTTTTTGCATTTGTTTGAATGCACAAGTCAGAGGAAATTAGGATCTTGGCAATTGCTGTATGATGGTTAAGTGTACGGAATTTGAGGCCAACATTGGCCTGGGATAAGAGGCATTTTTCATAAGAAAACACTCACATTAAAAATCCTCTATTCACATGGAAATCATATGAATGGCAACCAGTGGTCTGCAGGTGACCCTCTTTAATGCACTTGTCAATTGTGTGACTCACCCCTACACCCCGGACAAGGTGAGTCATTGCACCAAAGTGGGTGACCAAAAAGATGTACATTGACGTACCCTTCAGTCATGACATTTTTTGTGAAATGACTTACCCCAAATCACTCACCTCTGTACAAAGTCAATTGGTTTGAAGTAAATTGACTAACCTCAGAGTCACTCTGGTGACTGACTATTTGGTACAATGACAGACATGTTAAGTCACTATTTCATATGTCAATGATTCATCTTTGACTGACATTGTCGGGGGTAGTAGAGGTGAGTCATTTAACTGACAAGTGCTTTAGATTTTGATTAAATTTCACCAGATTAATTCATTTAGGCCAAAACGAACCCTCAGCAAAAATTAGCAAATATGTTTCCAAGTTACATGCCCCTAAAATTTTCGCAAAGCCCCCTTTTTTTGGCACTTGCAAATCACAATAGTGATTTTTCCATTTTGAGAAGCTAATGAAATTATATTGGAAGTGGGTATAATGCTACAAATTGGTGATTTGGTTAATTGTTGCCCACATTTTCATATTCTGGCCTCAAAATAGAGCTATCCCTATAGTTTTGTAGTTATTGATGCACTAAAATGCTCAATTCTTTAATAGCAGAGTTTTTTGGTTGTGACTTTTGGGGTAATCCTGTACCCTGCTGAAAGATACAAGTCTAATATTATATGATATAAATATATATAGATAAATATCTTCTGTATTACTGAATGTACGCATGAATTGATTATATTATTCATCCATGAATGACATACACCCAAAGTTGGACCTAGGCAGCAGAGGAGGCAAAAGTCCTTCTCAATCTCGCACATGTCTAACCAATGCATGTAGTCAGTTGTAATAAGACTTGAAATTAACATTACCTAAACATGTATCATAGATATACTTACATGCCAAATTTCAGCTTTGGTACTTAACTCTTTCATGGTTAGATTTTTTCTTAAAATAGTATTCGTTTTTCCTTTTTCATAAAATTTTGTAACTTTTCAATCAATATTGAAAATCTGAGATAATCACATCATAAGCTGATTATTAATATACAGCCTTGCTTTTAATTCTGCCAGCCTCTCTTGTTTTAAATCTAGCACTGAAGAGAAATAATTTGAATATTTTTCATGGTTTTCTGGATATATTACATAAATATACAATGATGCTAAAAGTATCTAAACAAATAAAGGGTGGATTAAAGCGAGTGTATAACCACTATCATTCAAACTAAAGTCACAACTGTACATTGCTATTGCTATTATTTTAATTTAAGCAAAGGATGTTTTTATTCTTTATCTAACACAGAATAAAAATTCATTTCATTTGATGGAGATTCACAGTTTATCATGAATCTTTCTCACACAAAGGGGACCCAGCATTCATCATATACATTGTGTGGCCATGACAGTGTGTTTGAAATCTGATTTGACTATACCACGTGCTAGAAAATATATTTTTCCCAACAAACAAAAACTTTGTACTATATATTTAAATTCATATTGAGAAGTCGCAATCATTTGCTTTCATTTTAAGCCCCCGCGCTCTACACTGTATGAATAACTGAAACAAAAGGTACTTACTGACCTATTAATACACTCAAAGGATTAGTTCAGTGATCTAGCAAGTTTTTCTTATTTTAAAGAGGACTTTAAAAGAAACAAAATAGTATCAAAAAAAAAACATTAAAAAAATCTTATTTAGTAATAGAGATATTTGAGTTAAAAGTCTTATCTGTGTAGAAATGACTGGTGTAATAATAATAATAATACATAAATTTATATAGCGCTAATTTTGTAAAGACATTCAAAAGCGCTTTACACACAAGGAAATTACGATACGAAAACAAAAATAAGAATACAGAAATGACAACATAAATAGAAATACAATGGATCAAGCTGCACCAGGAATTGTGGTAAGAAAATTGGCGGCAAACAAATTTTTATATCGCCTTTTATCTCAAAAGTGTTATCTCATTACATCGTCCTTTCATTAAGATTGTATAAGGCCTATTCACTTAAAGACTTTATAACTAATCCAACTATTCATTCAGTAATTTAAGTTGAAATTTTAATGGGGGAAACACTTGTGTTTTGATCAGAGATTTGTTATTGAGAAAACCCTGTTTGGACCAAATAGGCTAATCTGATTCTCATTTTCTTGCAAAATTTTGGCGCATAATATTGTGGTAAGAAAATTAGGGCCAAACTGTTTTGTACAACATATAGTTCTTTCTCACAGTTTTGTAGTAAAAAATTTGTGAAGAGCGTGTACTGACAAACATTTTCAAAATAGCTGTTGCCAGTGTACTTGGATGATGCGTTCACTGATTGTGTGTGTACACCCTTTCAAAAGTGAGGATGTGCGAAGTGATTGGAATGTCATTTCTTCGTATGTTTAGATGTTTTTTACGTATAAAATGTTTATTTTTTCTGTTTTCCCTTTAATAATTTGAAAGATACTTGAAAGATTCAAGATGCTATTGAAATCAAAATCATACAGAAACTCATACTTAGGGGAAGGCTTTTTATTTCATGATTATGTTATGTGTTGTTTTCTGAATGGTTTTTCAAAGTATAGAGTGCATCAAGGTTGGAAAAACCACCTACCTGCTAGCCATAGGCGAGCAAAAAACAATCGTGGCGAGTAGAAATATAATATAATGTGGTACTCCCCACATTTAATTAAGTCTGGCCAACTTTGGTGACAATAGCGAGTAACTTTTTTTGTATTTTTGAAACCCCGGAGTGTATTCACACTGTAAGTATTGCCTAGCAAGTAGTGCTTACTGAATGAGGTGTTTTTCTACTGAGCCTACCCCAAAGTTTGTGCCTCAATAATGAGAAACATGCAACTTTCAGCAGCTGTACTACTTAGTAAGTGTAGTTAGTAAAGAGTTTAAGGCTTGAACAAAAATACAGGAAGAAAGAAAGTGATAAATATTAATTTCCAAAGTGCTTAAAAGTTGAAAATTTAGCCAGTTTGATTGAAAATTTCTCAAATTAATAGCTGAAACCTGGCATATAAGGTTGTTTTAGGCATAAGAGAGTCCTCATAAAGTGTCCCAAATTGTTTTAGGCATAAGAGAGTCCTCATAAAGTGTCCCAAATTGTCAAGCTAAGGAGAGAAGTTTTTAAATATTTTTTGCAGGGAATGGATTGCTATTAAAGGAATTTGTCTTGCAAATTTTAAAAAGTTTTTCTAGAGTTTGTAAATAAAAATATAAATTCAACAAATTTGAGTGTTTTTCTTATGCAGCCTAACCCCTATGGTCGCCATTTCAAGTGTGGCGAATACTCTCACTGTTAAACTTGTTTTTCTCTGTAATTAACTAACATTAGTAGAGCTGGAATTACGTTAGTTTATGCCCCCCAAAATAGGTGTTTTCTGCCCTTAAAAACGGTGTCACCCCTAAAAACAG
>JAIGNY010000204.1:0-128189 GCA_020152595.1 Chiridota heheva
CAGAACATACACACATCAATATATGATAGGGTGTTGTCAGAGATTGCAGCTGCCAGTTTAAGGCGTATTTGACTTTTTTCAAATGTAATAATACAATGTGATGTATGAACAGGAAAGCACCTCAAATTGCTTTTGTTTTTCTTTATATTTCTTCCCTTAATGTGAGACCTGTGTCCCTGTTCATACATCACAAGAGTAACATAACAATATGCATATTACCACGAAAGCTGTAAAACAGCAAATTTTTATTAGATTTTGATAAACATTTTTCTTTCTTCATGTTTTTTTAGTGGTTTTAAAATCAATTTAGGCAATGTTGCCCATACCTATCCATATATCTTTAATACCTGTCCATATTCCTTTAATACCTATCCAAATATCTTTAATATTTACTTCAAGTTATACCTTACCTTCCATGCTATAATATGCAATCTGGTCACATGACCTGATTCTAACGCACTTCTAACCGAACCTAAAAAACGCAGTAACCAGCCAAGCCCTGACCTCCATAATACCTCTGTACCACCTCACTCTTTTTCAGCGCGTTTGTTTCACGACATCGCTGAAAACTGGTCATTTTTGTTTTATATTTCAATTAACCTTTCTAATTTTTTTTCTCTTCGCAGCTTCTACCTGAAGGGTTTTTACGCTGCCCGTTCTCATCTGGCTCGCCTTTTCAAGTCTTCCGAGAGTGGGGTGAGATAGCCATGGGTCCGAGAGTTCTTGGCCGACCTACACGACTTTACCCGTGTAGCCTACACTTAGGATAGCGGGTTTTTGTCTCCATTCGTACATAGCGAATGGCTAGTTCGAGAGCGTCCTACTCTCGTGGTGGGTGTTTTAGGCCTAGAGCACAGGTTGTGCCTGCCTAGGGGTCCTCTCACCCGGAATTAGTCTTTTTCTCCCTTAGCCCCACCGCCTCGAGGTGACCTAGCGTTATACTATGTATAGTGTTTAGTACGCTAGGATATTTCAGTACACCTTCGTATGCATTAAGCCAATTTCTTTTTCGATTTTGGCGCATGCGCATTGGGTCATAGTCACCGCTGGGTAAATGTGGGTAGCCCTGTAACAACTCTAGGGAGCTACAGTTGTTACTAGCGAGCTTATTTTCGTTTCACGTTATCAGCATATGAATATTTTTATTTTCTCACACAGTTTTGGAGTTAAAATATTTAATTTTCAGGATTGAAGTTGGGGTGTCGGAGAGACGTGGGTGGGTCTCTCCGACGACCTAGTTACAGGAAAATAATCTTTCCTTTTTATCTTTACAGACCTCAAGTACACAGTGGTTGGTGTTTCCACGCTACCCCAGCGCTAGAAAAGTCATTACGTTGGACGTTTTCTCGGGTTTCTAAAGTTTTCAGATAGAAAATTTTTGGTTTTTAAAAATTTTTTCTGTTAAAGCAAGTGTTGTTGTTCTGTTTAGAATGCTATGCCTCGTCTCTCTCTCTTTAGCGTGTCCGTAAGATCATAGTTACTTTGCCGTGTTTAGGTTTGTACGCTTGGACTTACGTTCTTCTCTTAAGAAATTTATTTTCAGTAAAAATGTTCTGTTTAAGAGAGTTTTGGTGTTCTGTTTAGACTGCTAGGCCTCGTCTCTCTTTAGCGTGTCCGTAAGATCATACTTACTTTGCCGTATTTGTGTATGTACGCATGGATATATGTTCTTCTCTTTTCAGATATATAAAAGAGATTCACTGAGAAGGTTACGCTCTTAGAGGCGTTGCGCCCTAGAGCGTAACGGTAAGAGAGAGAGAGAGATATCCTCTTAGGGGCGTTAACTAACGCCGCCTAAGTTGTAAACACGGTTCCAAGCGGTTCCTTTGGACAGTCCCTATCGACTCGACCTTTTGTAACGCGCAGGTGCGCCGGTTGTTGTGAGTTCGGGGACAGTTCCATAAGGTTCGGGAGTCCATACGGTTCCAGCGGCCCGTAAAAAGTTACGGGCTAACGGTTCCATTGGACGGTTCCGTAAGGTAAGTGAGAGAACCTCTTAGGGGCGTTAACTAACGCCGCCTAAGTTGTAAACACGGTTCCAAGCGGTTCCTTTGGACAGTCCCTGCCGACTCCCGACCCTTTGTAACGCGCAGTGCGCCGGTTGTTGTGAGTTCGGGACAGTTCCATAAGGTTCCGGGAGTCCATACGGTTCCGCGGCCCGTAAAAGATTACTGGGCGAACGGTTCCATTGGGCGGTTCCGTGAGTCCATAAGGTTCGCGGCCCGTTGTTACGGGCGTAACGGTTCCATTGGACAGTTCCATACGGTTCCGCGGCCCGTTGTTGCGGGGCTAACAGTTCCATTGGACGGTTCGCGGCCCGTTGTTCGGGCTAACGGTTCCATTGGAGCGGTTCCATACGGTTCCGCGGCCCCGTTGTTACGGGCTAACGGTTCCATTGGGCGGTTCCATACGGTTCAGCGGCCCGTTGTTAGCGGGCTTAACAGTTCCATTGGCGGTTCCATACGGTTCCGCGGCCCGTTGTTCGGGCTTAACGGTTCCATTGGACGGTTCCATACGGTTCCGCTGCCCGTTATTCGGGCGAACGGTTCCATTGGGCGGTTCCATACGGTTCCGGCCCGTTGTTACGGGCGGACGGTTCACTGGGCCGGTTCCATACGGTTCGCGGCCCCGTTACGGGCGGGCGGTTCCATTGACGGTTCCATACGGTTCCCGCGGCCCGTTGTTACGGGCGGGCGGTTCATTGGGCGGTCCCCACGGTTCCGCGGCCCGTTGTTACGGGCGGCGGTTCCATACGGTTCCGTTGGACCATCCCTGACGGGTTCCGCAGCCCTATGTGCGGGCATTGTGCGGTTCGGGACGGATCCATACGGTTCCGATCCATACGGTTCGCGGGCCCGTTATTACGGGCGGACGGTTCCGTGGTCCATACGGTTCCGCGCCCGTTGTTACGGGCGGGGCGGTTCCATTGGACGGTTCCGTGATCCATACGGTTCCGCGGCCTGTTGTTACGGGCGGACGGTTCCGCGCCCGTTGTTACGGGGCGGTTCCATACGGTTCGCGGCCCGTTGTTACGGGCGGACGGTTCCATTCGACGGTTCCGCGGCCCGTGTTTACACGGGTCCGTATTAACGGATTCACGACATCGCGGTTTAATCCGTTATACGCCCACTAGCTACGTGGTCAGGTGACAGGTGACATTCTTGACAAGAAGTATAGCATTGACAGTTATTTTTCTTCTTGGTCCTGTAGCTATTAGCTACGCAGTTCCACGGCTCGTGTGAACGCAATTAAGACTGTCTACGTTGAACGTTACAAGTTCGTATTTATTTTCACCAGTATCATGGACATGAAGGACAGGTCCCGAAAGTGTCGATGTTTTTACACACCCAGGATGTCTCGTGATGCGTGGCGTGCAAACGCTTCTTTAAATTACGCTCGGTGACATCCATCGCACGTGTTACAGCGTGCAGATTATGCTGAAGTCAAATCCCGTACTCTTTGCAGCGATTGGGATCTAGCGGCGTGGTCGGAGCACAGACTCCACCGCGACCGGTACTTTCAAGAGCGGCGGAGAAAGTGGAGAAGCGACGGTCTGAGAGGCCTCTTCGTCTCCCCACCGCCACCCAGGTCCAAAGCCAGGAGGCGGGGCGCCGCCACTCTAGCGGAGCGCCTATTGAAAGACGACACCGACGGTTCATCGGAAGTATAGCATTGAGACAGCTATTTTTCTTCTTGGTCCCGTAGCCAACGGCTCACGACAGTTATACGGTTCCACGGCCCATGTTTACGGGTCCGCACGGTTCCACTGTCCGTGTTTACGGTCCGTGCGGTTCCATTGACGGTTCCGCGGCCCGTATTTACGGTCCGTGACGGTTCCATACGAGTCCACGGTCCGCGTTTACGGGTCCTTTCGCTTCCATTGGATGGCTCCAGTGAGCGGAACTTATCTCTAACGGGTTAACGTGACACTGTACGGTTCACCGTTTACGCCCACTAGCTACTACGCCACGTGGTCAGGTGACAGATGACTTTCTTTACAAGAAGTATAGCATCAGGACAGCTATTTTCTTCTTGGTTCCGTAGCCATTAGCTACGCAGTTCCACGACTCGTGTGAACGCAATTAAGATTGTCGTTGAACATTACCGTTCCGTAATTATTTTCACCAGTATCATGGACATGGAGGACACGTCCTCGGCGTTGATGCTCTACACACCCTTGATGACCCGCATAGCGTGATAACGCTTTGCTTTACGCCCGGTCACATCCATCTCACGCGCTGGCGTGCAGATTATGCTGCGAGTCCATTCGTGGTACTCTTTTGCAGCGATTGGGTTCCAGCGGCGTGGTCGAGCACAGACTCCACCGCGACCGGTATTTTTCAGGTGCGACGAGCGCGTGGCTCCGGGTTCGGTTCGGATGCACGGCTCCGTAGTTTTGTAACGGGATATCATAATCGCACGTCCATTTACCCGGATATGCACCTGCTAGCTACGAGCTATGTGGCCAGGTGACAAGTGATAATCTTCACAAGTAGTATAGCGCCGTGAGAGCTATTCTATTCATGGTTCCGTGGCCATTAGCTACGCAGTTCCACGATCATGTGAACACCATTTATACGATTATCCGCGTTGAACGTTACATTTCGCAATTACTTTCACCAGTATCGTGAGGCACGGAGGACAGGCCTCCGTCGCGTCGATCACGTTCGCACCTCAGAGGTCCCGCTTTGCATAGCGTGCAAACGCTTCTCTAGACCGTGCGGGCCTATACGACTTCGAGTTTTTGCAACGGGATAACGCATACCGCATACGATGAACCCGAAGTTGAGTTCGCTAGCTAGAAGCTGCTTGGTCATAGCTACGCTGTCCCACGGCCGTGTGAACTGCCTCTGTAGGATTTTCGCGTTGAACGTCACAGTTCCGCGATGTTTTGCGCTATATCGTCGACACGACGGGCAGGTCCCTAGTGTCGGTGCGTTACGCCGCTTTGACTGTCCTGCGGTCGCCGCATGTAAACGCTTCTTAGGTTGCGCTTTGGTGTTATCGACTTGTTCAAACCCGTGTACACCGTTGTGGTCCTCGGTTCGCGTTGGGACGGTCGGCCAACTAGAGGCGGCGCCCACGGGTCTTACGTGAGTAAGTCCCCTTTTACGGCTAGTTGTAGAGCCATTGGATTCCTTGCACGGGTCCATTAGGGTCCGTGCGGCTCCGTAATCGGTTCCATACGGCCCCCACGGCTTGTTTACGGGTCCGTAACACAACTTGGCGGCTCCGTCCGGGGCATGAGATGGCGTTTGGGTCTGTAGTGCTGCTTAGTTCTACAGCAAGGTAACGCATACAACGTCGTCACACCCGTTAGTTTCGGAGATCCCCCGTCCGTGTGAGCTGACTTGGTGAGATTTTCGCGTTGAACGCCACGGTTCCGCATAGTTTTTCACCAGTTCATGGACACGCAGGACGAGTCCCCGTTTGTCGATGTCGTCGCGCTCCCAGGATGCGTCGCGTGTTAGCGCTGCTCGGGTTTCCGAGGCCTAGGCGCTTTCGGGTGATAAGATTTCCTTCTTTACGGGAGGCATACCTGAATGTGATTCTTGCGTCGAAGCGAGACCTCGCTCACATTCTACAGATATTAACGCGGTTTACGTACAATGTATGCGATAAACCCGGTATCGAACCGGGATATTGCGACCCGTTAGCGCGTGTTGCAGTGTTCGCGGTCGTTTTTTTCTTGCTGGGGCGTTTTTAGCGTCGACGGCAGTCCCCCAGCGCCAGAGCCGGCCGCGGCTCCGTGAGTGATTTTATACAAACGGAGTTAACGGCCTATACCAGCGGCGGCGGTGTGGTAGAGGACCAGTAGCCATGAACTACTGCGTTCGCGGCCGTTTCTCTTACCGGGACACGTGCTGAGTACGGACGGTCGTCCCCTCTTCCCCACGCAGCTACCGGTTTGAGCTCCGTGATGGAACAAACTCAGTTTCGACTCGTATAGCTTGCGTGGCACGTGAACTCCTCCGTATTTCTTACGGCCTCAGTTTATATATATTTTACCTATTCTCAACGGAACGGCGTACTGTGTACTTCTTCCCTACGGCGCCGCCGCCACTTACCGGTGGCCCCGTGGTGAATAGAGGTATAATGAGATAACGACTCACGTTACAGGTGTAATGCGTTCACGCTATCGTGGACCTAGACGGTCCTTTGGTACTGATAGCTACTTCGCCCGTTGGGACACGCACCAGTACCAGTTGTCCCCTCGCGCAGCCACGAGCTTTTTGCTCCGTGGTGCAGCTTGACATCGTTAGCGGTGGACTCGTGGTTTTACTTGTCATGCTGCGCCTTTGTAGACCCATAACGGATCTATTATATTTAACGGGTTGCGTACTTTGTACGGCGTAAGTCCCCAGTAGCCCGCCGCTTTTCCGCTCCGTGGTGCAGGGTGTTTAACGGTCCGTGTAGTATACACAGGACGTCACCTCTTTCGTGATTTCTACCCCAGTGTTGGGGTTTATGACTCATACGGTTGGCGTAGATACGTTACCCCCTACTTGTCAATATTACCTCCATGAAGGAGATTTTTCTTGACCATAGGTGGCCTTTTGGTAGACAACCCACGTTTGGGGTAGCTATTACCAACAACGGCACGTATGGTTCCTTCCATACTTTAACACCTTACAGCTGCTTGCGGTTTTACGGCCTGTTACTTAACTGCCCGTACAGACATACGGTATTCGTTTTCTCCGCCCAGAGCCGTAGGCTCGCGGTTTCAAGGTTGTTACTATCGTAATGCGTTAACACTTTCTCCAGTCAACTTCTTAGACAAGTTTCGCTGTTGATAGGCGTGGCCTGGAGCCACGCGGTCCCGCAACTGCTACGGTTTTCACCGTCAGATATCACCGTCGGTGCCGGCGGGGGCTTCTCGATCAAGGTCGGGCACTTTTCTTGTGACCCCTTCTGTCGGAAACTTGGCGGTACTTGACCCTTTTTTTTCGCTCGGCGGGGATTTAACTTTGGCTGCTCGAGACCTTGCAGGCTTCACGTCTGACGAGCCTCGGGTCAGGGGCGATGTTTGTCATAGTTCCGTCATGAGCTCTGGGATACCTTGCAGCTATCCACCAGGGTTTTTCCGGTGGGGTCTACGGTCTTTGACTTGCGACCACTGGTGAGTTCTGGGAGATCTCTTCGTAGTGTGTCATGTGACATTTTCCTCCGATAGATCATCCAGTGGCTTTCTGTTAAAGTAGTCTGAACTGTTCATAGAACGCCGCGGTATGCACTCGGGTTCGGGGCATAACCTCTTTTCACGGGATCTCGTGCGGCGTTGAGAAACCGCTTTTTGCGGTTTTCTCTTGTTTTTGGTCTGACTCACTTTTCGGCGTTCGTGTTCCCCGCTAACTTTAGCTCTTACGCGGTTATGCGCGCTAACGAATTTTTCCTTGTCCGGGATTTCTTCAATTCGTTTTCATTGGTACACGCCGTTCCCAATCGTAGTTTCCTCGCCGGTTCTGTCTCGTGGGCGAATCCGGTGTGGCTTGGCGTTTTTGTGGATACTTTGCTGTAGTTGTGTCCAAACGCTCTTCCGGTTGGCTTGTTTTTCTGGGCTTTACGCTCAGGTTCTTTCGAGGTTTGCCTCCGTTACTGTCAACGAATGGTGCCTTGTTCGGTTTGACTGTACTCGCCGTGGTTTCCTATGTTTTGGTTCCTCCCACTCTTGAGGTCTTTCATCCTTCCGAGGTGAAGGGATTTAGATCCTTTAAACGGGATTAGGTTCGTGTGAGTTTTCGTACCAGCCATTAAAAAAAAAAAAAAATGTGCGGCGATCTGAACTCCCTTCCTTCCTATCCTCGGTTGCAATCTGATTGCATATTATAGCATGGAAGGTAAGGTATAACTTGAAGTAAATTTACCCGCTAAAGCGTAGCGGGGATATTTCTAGAGTTATACTTACCTTCCATGCATCCCGCCCTCCCCTCTCGTTCAGGCCTCGGTGGAATGTTGGTGAGGTGGTACAGAGGTATTATGGAGGTCAGGGCTTGGCTGGTTACTGCGTTTTTAGGTTCGGTTAGAAGTGCGTTAGAATCAGGTCATGTGACCAGATTGCATATTATAGCATGGAAGGTAAGTATAACTCTCGTAAATATCCCCGCTACGCTTAGCGGGGTAAACCTGTCCATATATCTTTAATATCTGTCCGTATATCTTTAATACCTGTCCATATTCCTTTAATAAATTCGAAGTAAATTTCAAGGAAACATTTCATTTTCATTGGGTAAGTGATCAAAATCATGCGTGGAATGTGCAAAAGGCTCTTGAATTTGAGCATTTGAATAGATTGTTCACAGACCAATGTGATGATTAGATGCATGTTAAGTATCAATAGGTGTGCTGTAATTTCATTTGGTTCATTATTAGAACCACAGTACTGTTTTAATTTTCAGGTAGCCCATCACAGTGGTCAATTAGGAAATTATGCATTTATGTGAAAGAGAATTACTTCTTTGTTTATGAACTTAGTGATGCTTTTACAAAAGATGTAGACACTTCTTAATGCTCCTTACCTTCTTTTTAACATTAGTATATATATGATGGTTGGTTAATGTGTTTACAGTATATAGGATTTTGTAATTGTTGTTTTTAAGTCCCTGTGTAATCTCTTGTGTTGAAACTTTGGGAACCTTGTGCTATTGTTTAGATGGACGTGTTTTAATCATAATTAGAGTATATTCCTACTTCTTAGTGGAGACTAAGAAACCTGGGCAATTTTCATATTGAATTTATTGTTATTTACGAGTCAACTCTCTTAACAAGTTTAAAGATTTTCAGGGTTCTGCTAGGTGCGTGGTGAACAACTATATCTAAGGTGAGCATATGGTACTTACTGATGATATACTTTGAGGTCACTGCATTGCAGGGCACAAAATTGCACATGATACACTTTGCAGAACAAGTAGTTCCTGATCGATCCTTCATAGGCCTATTGTTACATTTTGGTTCTCAAACCTTTGAAATAAATCACCTATTATATATATCACCAAGTAATAATTTTGCCCTACACACTTTCAACAGTTAAATTAATTGATGCTTTTCCATGAATTTTTTTTTTTTTTTTGCCTAACACAAGTATGTTTTGGTTAGTGTTTACCAAAAGGTTTTATAATGTGTATACATTGCTAATAGATCAAAATGAAATAAATGGAAATCTGATTAATAAAAGATAAGCATTATATTATGGTGGGTAGTGCTTGTGTCATAAAGAGCTAGCACTGCTTCATTGTTGTTGGCATTCAATCACTTTTCATGATTTCTATTATAATTTTGGTATCCTATCTGAAATAGCTACATATTAATTCTTTAATTTTGTCATGTTTTGAAGAGATCTGCACCCATACATTATATAGCTATGTCTGACAGTACTAGATTACTCCATACATTATTATATAGTTACTTCTGACAGTACTAGATTATTCCATGCATTGTATAGCTACTTTTGACAGTACTAGATTACTCCATACATTGTATAGCTACTTCTGACAGTACTAGATTACTCCATACATTGTATAGCTACTTCTGACAGTACTAGATTACTCCATACATTGTATAGCTACTTCTGACAGTACTAGATTACTCCATACATTGTATAGCTACTTCTGACAGTACTAGATTACTCCATACATTGTATAGCTACTTCTGACAGTACTAGATTACTCCATACATTGTATAGCTACTTCTGACAGTACTAGATTACTCCATACATTGTATAGCTACTTCTGACAGTACTAGATTACTTCATACATTATTATATAGTTACTTCTGACAGTACTAGATTACTCCATACATTGTATAGCTACTTCTGACAGTACTAGATTACTCCATACATTGTATAGCTACTTCTGACTAGATTACTCCATACATTGTATAGCTACTTCTGACTATATTACTCCATACATTATATATCTACTTCTGACAGTACTAGATTACTCCATACATTGTATAGCTACTTCTGACAGTACTAGATTACTCCATGCATTGTATAGCTACTTCTGACAGTACTAGATTACTCCATACATTGTATAGCTACTTCTGACAGTACTAGATTACTCCATACATTGTATAGCTACTTCTGACTGTACTAGATTACTCCATACATTGTATAGCTACTTCTGATAGTACTAGATTACTCCATACATTGTATAGCTACTTCTGACAGTACTAGATTACTTGTATTTGGTTGAACTTGCTGAACTTTGAGCTTAGGTTTTCTGGGTGATATTTGGATTGTTCATTATATTGAAATTGACTGTGGGCCAATTAAGTATTTGTGTCAATAATCCAGAATTGAATAACTCAAAAGTTTTGAACGTTGTATATTCCTAAAAGGAATCAATTCCTGCCACATGAAGCAATATCTTTCCTTAGGAGAAATGGTTCATCAATCATTCACACTTAATGCACATTATCACTGCAGGCATTATGATACACAGCTATTTTTATCACCAGTTTGAAAACAAACTTCTCCCACTAAGACAACTAACATGGATGAGTGATTTCAATCACAAAAGTGCCTTGATTATTCAGTTCCAGCTTTGAATACACACAAATAGCTAAGAATATACACAATTAGCCTTGGGCTACTTGGCCGTAGTGTGCATGGGAATGGAAGATAAACATTCATTGTTTTGAGTGGAAACACAATACACTGAACAGGATGTCGGGTTAGTAATTGTCATACCTGAGTTTTCAGGATTAACTCGGGTGTCGGGTACAGGTAGGCTTAAAGAGAAACTTTTCGGTATGTGAATTGTTCCTAAATTGTTTGTAAATAAACAAACAAGGTTTACATTTTTTTTGTCTCATTTGCGAGGAAGCAGCTGACTTAATTTACATCCTCTGATTCATCAAAATTCTTTGTTGTTGTACTGTATTATATTGAATCTTCTACTGAGATGTGGCTAAAAGCTATTGGATACAGACACTTTGAAGGGTCAAGAAAGCTCCCTGAAATGAGTACAAACTATGTATGAAAGTAGTTTTGGAAATTGGAATGCTAAATGGTACTCCTTATAATCCTCCATGTGCAACTGACAACTAATAAACAGTGCAATAATCCTGGCTTAATAGGCTTGTAATCTGGAAATTCCAACCCTTGGATTACCCATGAAGCAATTGTAAGTTTTACACTTTGGACAATTGGCAAAAAAGTACTTGCACATGAAAAACATAACAATTATTTGTAAAAGATTGAAAAAGTTGATGAGCGTTCATTATAGTTAATAATTGACAGCAACCACATTCAGTGTATAAAATTAAGAAACACACGTGCACTTCTTTCGTAGAATGTGTTTTGTTCGCACCAATATGCAATGTTATCAGTTCATGAAGAAGAACAAATGTTTGGTGGGTGCTTATTAGAGCATGGGCACTTACTAAGTAAAGTACAGTAACGTTATGATTTTCATTCCAATCACAAGTTCTATGTTTGTAAAATGATTGAATCTTCAGTGCTGTTCTGTAACTAAAATAACATTATTTCTTTCACCAGGGAGGGTTGTTACATGGTTTTAGAATGTTAATTTGCCAAGGAGTTCAAAACCAGTCTTGATTAAAAAATACAGTCAGTCTGGGTGGAACCCTTGTTTGAGGGATCATTTGAAAGTCTCAGATGAGGGATTTTTCAGGCCACAGATGCATCCAGTATCCATCAAAATGCAAATTCCCATGTGCATATACTTTGTACAGTATAGAAACATTGAACCTCTTTGCACTTCTATAGACCTTTTCAAATATGAATCAGCGATTTCCGGATAACTAATTTACATAATGAAACATGGCCGAGATTCACATGTCCATAATGGACCAATCGTATAATGGAGGAATCTTTAATGGACCAATCGTATACAGGAGGAATCTTATTGACCAATAAAATACTGGAGGAATCTTGGCCGTCTGCACAATTCACACATTTTTTTCCCTCAAACCTGCTGCACCTGATTGGTTGGGAAACAAAGGAAAAGTTGCTCAGCATTTGATTGGTCGAAGTACTGAAGAAATCACCTTGGCTAAACTGTTTGAAAAGGTCTATAGCTTTTTGTGGTGTACGTGAAAATATGGGTTATTACAGCAGCTATCTATTATCCGGGTTCGCCATCTGTTTTCAAAATACATTGATAACCTCAGCAGCAAAACTCTTGCAAGTACAGTAAGGCTCGGCCATTGCTGGCCTAGAGCACTGGCTGACCGGCAATAGAGTGGATCAAAATTGAACAAGGTTGAGTGTAATGATCAAAATTATCACACAGTACATCCACACAACATCAACTGCATTGGTTCATTCATGGTAGCTGCATTACAGCTTCTTCTATTAAATCAAAAAGGGCTTCAGCACATTGCAATTGAAGTTGTTAGTTTTACACGTTTCACCCCTGATACTTTTTGCCCAGATCTGTGACCCTAATTTGATATTATGACTCTTGGTCTTCTGGACTGACAGTCAACAAGATCGTTCAAGAGGACATTAGTGGTGCCTCCTTGCTTCAAGTATAGGTATAGATAAACAGTGAAAATGAGTAAATTAGTGAGTTTCTACATTTGACTTTGGATGCATGTACCAAACTTTCCATTCTTTTGGTGGAGGGGTTGGATGGGACCGACTATTCATCAACATATTTTGTTGCATAGGGGACCTAATGTTCTGCAGGTTATTCAAGGTTATTTAGTTAATTAACTGTCTTTCTAATGTAAGTAATATAATATTTAGAATTTTTATAAGGGCATTCATGATATGTAGATTATCGTGATATTGGTTTTTCCATTATATCAAAAATACCCTGACCAACAACACCTCGTACAGTATTGTCCTTCAGTTTGGTGATGTCATCAAGGCAATTCCAGTACAGTTATGTATTTCTTATAAATTTAATCACACTTGTTTTACATTATCAAACAGCATTTTTGGTTCATAATAGAGATAGGATGGAATATATAATTTACAAGAATTTTTTTCTTTTCTTGGTGTACATCACATTAACAATGATAAAAAAATCCATATCATTTTTAAAGAAATACAAAAGACATTTTGTTGAAATTGTCTGTATGGTATCACAGATGTTGCCAATCTGTCACTTTTGTCAAAATTCAAAAATACTTTAAAAGTTCATAACTTCTAAACAGAATAATATCCTAACATAGTTTTTTCACCACTTTGTGTCTGAAATTTGTCTCTATCATATATGAAAATCCATGGGAATATTCCTTTAAAAGACAAAATTTGTTAAACAGAATTTCAGAAACCTATCATATGGATGAGATTTTAACTGAATATTTGCAGAATGTTTGGTTCTTTAATGCTTCCTTTCCGTAGTTAGTTCTTAGTTTTTATGGGATAAATGAGAGCAGTTTCCAAAGTTAATAATGATATATCGCAATGATTTTGTCCATGATAATCTATATCTCATTTACCCATATTGTGAGAGCCCTAATCTTTACGTGGAGCAAAAGCTTCGTTTTACCAGCCTTTCTGAACAGATATATCATTTACCTCTCTCTCAACAGCTAAACAAGGTGTGAAATCAACTGATCATGAAAAGTAAGTACAAATTGTAATGTTTCTGTTACTTTGTTAATGTATTCTTTAGACATTTAAGAGAGTTATAGTTCTCAGGGTAATCATGTTCTTTCTATGGCATGAAATACTAATCTTAACTTGCTCACTCTGTGAAGTTTTACTTGTTCCCTTTATGAAGTATATTTCCATACGTCACACATTTTATATATATCATACATTTTTTTTACATTCTTATGTTTATAACAGCATTGCTCTTATATCAAACTATTTATCAGTTGTCACTCCATATTATTTTGAAAAGGTAGTCTTGATAAAAAGAAATTAGTTCTTGATTGAATTGTGTTTTAGAGCTGTGATGTTTACAGGTGTAAACGTTTAAACGAACGAATTGGATAAATAGTTACGCTAATCCTTCCAAAAGTTTGCGATTCACACTTGCCAGTGAAAATCAATAACATTCAAACATGCACAAAACTTTCTTTCAATGACTTTTACAATTCAATCTTTACATACTCGACAAAGGATCTAATCCTTTTTAAGGCAGGAGTTAAATTTCATACTAATTAGCTATGCATGGGGCTATATTTGGCTTTGATTCGCCAAATTCTAAGAGCTACTTGATGTGAAGCTTAAGCCCGATAAACAACAGGCATAAATTTGTGTTAGGTTAACACCTGTTTTACAGCTTGTAAAACTGATTCAGAAATTCACAGACAAAAAAAGCTTTGAATGTTATTTTCACTGCAAATAAATGTAAAGTTTACCTGATAAGTCAAATAGATTGCTAAAAAAATGAGGAGGGAGGGGGTAGAATGCGAAATAAATGAACAAAAATGTATCGAAGTTGCTGAGATTTCAACGTGGTTCGTAAGCATCAGCGCCATTTTGCCAAGAGGGTTGCATAAAATACAATACACTTCAGAATGACACTAGTTGGAATATTTTTATACAGTGCACTCGCTACAAGCTAGTGGTACACTTTTGAATCTTGTGATATGTGTTGAAAACATCAAAATGCTTGCAAGACATGGCAATTTAGTTGCTAATATATGCTTGCAAGACATGGCAATTTACTTGCTAATATATGCTTGCAAGACATGGCAATTTACTTGCTAATATATGCTTGCAAGACATGGCAATTTACTTGCTAATATATGCTTGCAAGACATGGCAATTTACTTGCTAATATATGCTTGCAAGACATGGCAATTTACTTGCTAATATATGCTTGC
The DNA here is from genome assembly GCA_020152595.1 of Chiridota heheva. Lineage (NCBI taxonomy): Eukaryota > Metazoa > Echinodermata > Holothuroidea > Apodida > Chiridotidae > Chiridota > Chiridota heheva. The sequence goes on from JAIGNY010000204.1 coordinate 14,752, forward strand.
AAGACATGGCAATTTTTGCTAATATATGCTTGCAAGACATGGCAATTTACTTGCTAATATATGCTTGCAAGACATGGCAATTTACTTGCTAATATATGCTTGCAAGACAAGGCAATTTACTTGCTAATATATGCTTGCAAGACATGGTAATTTACTTGCTAATATATGCTTGCAAGACATGGTAATTTACTTGCTAATATATGCTTGCAAGACATGGTAATTTACTTGCTAATATATGCTTGCAAGACATGGTAATTTACTTGCTAATATATGCTAGACATGGCAATTTACTTGCTAATATTTCATTTCTGCATCAGAGGCCCCGCCTCCCGAGCGCATTTTCAAAAAAGTGCTGGTAGAGTAAGGGTTAATCAACCCGCGACATATGCGCCAACCCGAAAATATAGGCAGCATGATCCCGGTGGGCGGGTCACGAAAGCGGAAGGGGCCCGACTCTTCTGCCTGTAAGACAGAGGACCCTTCAATAATCACGCCTTGATTAACCCTTACTCTACCACGCGGCCATATTATCGCCGTTTTGGGTGCCCCGTTTTTGGCCCCGCCTCCTGAGCGCATTTTCAAAAAAGGGCTGGTAGAGTAAGGTTTACTCAACCCGCGACATATGCGCCAACCCGAAAATATAGGCAGCATGATCCCGGTGGGCGGGTCACGAAAGCGGAAGGGGCCTGACTCTTCTGCCTGGAAGACAGAGGACCCTTCAATAATCATGCCTTGATTAACTCTTACTCTACCACGCGGCGATATTATCAAAAAAGTGCTGGTAGAGTAAGGGTTAACTGGTAATTTGAAGACTTAATATAGCCTCCTACTTTCATTCCTTACTTATTTTTGAGGCTGGAAATCACGATGGTTACATCAAAATGTGTTACCAGATGACAATTGAAGTCAATAACCCTACCCTATTTCGCTATTATGCTTTCATACATGTTTACACGGTTTTTTAAAGAGTAGTTTGCTGGATCAAGAAAATCCTATTCTTATTCTTAGATGTTCATTTTATCTTGGTCGAAACGTGAAAACATGTTAGCATTTTGTTCTTGCTGGTTATACATCTTTTTGAGATCATTAAAAAAAAATTGCCCCAAATCTGCATGCAATTATTTGATGTATTTCAGTGTTGTATGCCTGCTTATATGCACTATTGTTAGTATACATACAAGTACCTTTGCAAACACTACAAGACACCCTTTAAAAAAGGGCTGTCGTAGCATAATTGTTTTTGTATGAATAGTAATAAAGAAAGCAGTGGCATGTCTAAGGGAGCGGGGCAAGCTTAGCCCCTTACAAAGCCCCCCCCCAAAAAAAAAAATAAATAATAATAATGATAATGACGAAGACGAAGATGATGATAAATAAAATTCGACTTCTGCAAAATTTTCATGAATTTAAAAAAATCTTTGTCAATTTTTTGGAAAAGTTTCTTCATTTCCGTGAAATGTTCAATCTCTGTGAAATGTGTTCTTCAGTTTCCAGGAAAATTCTTCAGTTTCCAGGAAAATTCTTCACTTTCCAGGAAAATTCTTCACTTTCCAAGAAAGCACTGTCAATGTCGAGAAATTTTCAGGAAACCGTTGACAAAATCGAACAAAATTTCTAACAATTTAACGCATTTTCCTTTAATATATTAATAATTTCACACTTTGTCATCAAAATAAAGCCATGCAACCGTGCAAAAAACTCCTACGCCTATGTCCTCCCTAATCTTAAACCAGTAATTTTTTTTTTTTTTTGATTTTTTTTTTTTTAGGGGTGGGGGAGGGGGGGGGGGGCTTAAGCTCCCTCAAAAATGAAAAGTTAGACCAAAGAACTATCATGAGATATACCTGGGTTTTATTTTGGGAGGGGCGGATCTGCCGGCTGTATACGCTTTGCGTATTCAGTATGGGGTCTAAGGGGCACGCCCAAGGGCTCCTATAGTGGGATCCAGGCTATGCATTTTGGTGGATTAGAGGGTGCCTAAAAACATGTAATATTGTATTCGATCACCACTGTCAATGACTAATCATTTAAAAAGGTCTGTCCTTTTTTTTTTTTTGGGGGTGATCACCCCCATCGCCCCTGGCTACGTGTCTGGGTATGCCCCCAAAGAAAGAGAACAAAGTGATGTAGATTTTAATTTATTTATTAGAAAACAGAATAGATACAATAAATAAAGACAATCTGCAACTTTTGGTTCTCCTGAAATAAATTCTTCCCACGCCGAATTTGACAGGTTGGAAGATTACTGTATGTACGTGATGGACACTAACAATGATCTTAACTTAGCTCTTGAAGTTTCAGAACCGCATCTGGTGTAGTCAACATTCTGACCATAGTTAGTATACGCTATTGCCACTACATGGCTGTTATACAAGTACTGCAAGTATTGCCTAGCATGTAGTGCCTACTGAGTGAGGTGTTTATCTCACTACATCTGGTGATCGAGACTAGCCTCGCTCATTTGAAATTTGAAATATTATTATGCTCCTTCACTATCTCTTTTTGATTCTTCAAAAATTATTTTGGTGTAATAAATAATTTCTTTTATGTTTCTAAAACAGCAAAAATATCTCAATAATACCATTCTTCATATCACATATTTAGACCTGGCTATTTAAATATCGAATTGGCACTGGAAGTTTTCATCTACATTCTCCAAAGTTGCCAATTTACATGATTTTTGCAAATAAGAACAACCATGAATTTCTGAATTAGTATTGCTGAAATTGATTGTAGAATAGTAACCATTGAAGTACAATCTTCAATAAAAAGCACTTAATTTGAAGTCCATATTCTCTTCATTTAATACAATTTAAGATATAATTCCATATTAAAAGATGGCAGATTTTAATCATGGATGTCTTACAGTTCTAGTCCTGTTGCATCCTGAGGGCCACAACAAAAAAGTCATATTTCAGTTTTTCACAATGTTTATGAACAAGTTAGTGGAAAACCATTATGCATTTTGAGGGTAGTCACTGTGGAGGAAATGGTTGACAGCCTTTTAGAAGGATCTTTAGGTCAGCTGGGTACATGTCACTTTAAACAGTGAAAAGTAAGTTTAACAACTTTGAGTGAGGTGCGTCTTGATTAACACGGTGTTCATCACAAAACAAATGACTAGTGTTTCCATTCATTGTAGTACCCTTCTTTGTAAAAGCAGATATCATGAAAGCTTGACATGAATTGATGGGTTTGAAATAGTACATCACAAGTTTGCATGGTATGCTTCGTCTTAGATATGCAATGGAGAGAGGGGACGACCTCCCACGTCATCCAACCCCCACCAAAAGGAGTCATAAACCTGCCAGTCAACCCATGCCAGCCCCCAGAAACAATGATAACACATTTGAGGATTATCCCTATGCCACTGCTGAAGATCCACAGTAAGTGAAAATAAGAACTCAGACAATTTCTAACTGCACCAACTTACTTTTCTCTTGTGTAATAGCAAACCATCAGTACATGGCCAGGACAATATGGGCCATCAGAATGGCAATGAGGCATCAGCAGAGGCTGATACAGCTTTGTATGCTGTATCAGCAAAGCAACAAGACAGGTAGAACAGAATATACAAGTGTTTGTTTCTTGTTTGGACACCTCTGAAATGCAGGGGTGGATTTTATGTTGGTTTAGTTCAACTGCAAAATAGATAACCCGAACTAATAAGTTTGAAAATTCAGCATATAACCCGTTGCTAATATTCCAGGCAAGAGTTACACTGTTGGGAATACTCTTGCATGTGCTTTGCTGAAATAAATGGATTTGTGTTTCTTTGTATTAATTGGTCAGTTTTGATATCATTGCAGTTATTATTATTTTGCATGTCTGATATGCATGGTCATATTTCTTGCATGATAGTTGTTTTATGTCAGAATCATAACTCAAACCTTTGTGTAAGGGGGTTTGGGAAAATCATCGGAATGTTGCTTCAGTATATTCTCATCCAAATATTAATGCATTTACAGAAATTCACATCTTTAACACAATCTTAAAAGAGGAATATATTAATTAATAATCAAAAAAGTATCACTTGAATACTGTGCACCCCATTCTTGAAAGAGAATTACAGTGTAGTTGTTGTGTTCAACAAAACTTGAGCATGAGTACACTTGCTCTCTGCCTGTGGTGCCATTGTTGTTACTTGTCATTGCATCAGAGGTATCAGTAACCCTATAATGTTATGTAGATTTTGTTCAGTAAACATGAACTTTCTGTGTTTGTCTACCATAGTAACCTATGGTACCTCAATAGAAATTACTCTTATGTTGTATTGTTCTCATTTTCCAGTAAAAGGCATTTCTATATAGACATTCACCTTTGACACATACAGATACACCTGTACAAAATGTTGAGAGGTGTCAGAACAAGAAACAAACATTTCATATTTTTGCTTCGGTATCAGAGTCACAGCTTTTCATGTAAAAAGGGCATTTTCTTTGGGGTTTGCATGCCATTTTGTCTGTCCCTTGCACGTTGCATTTCAAAGATTTTATTTCTTTGTATATATTTATTTTTCGTTCATGTACAAACTTATTACAGCCGATGTTTCCTCATAACTTATTTTTTATATCTCTGTTTTTATATTGATCTTGAATATTATATTTATTCTTTCCATCCAAGCATACACCTAACTTTAGCAAAACCTTTTTTTTTTAAGGCTTTTCCCTCCCCCCCCTCCCCCTTTTCTTTTTTTCTTCCCAAAGACACTATTGCACATTTATACATTTTTCCATTACACTTAGTTATTAGGGTGGTATTTGATACCAACACACTGTTTATACTGCCCATTGGCTTGGAGATGTGATCTTCTTTTTAAGTTATTTTAGGAATGAGCAACATTCTTGTCATATATCCCAACAATTTGGGAAAAGCAATCCCCTAATGTTTACAACTAGTAAATCATTCCAACCCCCTCCAAAAAAAAAAAAAAATGAATTTATTTGTATTGTAATTTTTCACGCTTTGGTCTTTCAAGTAGTGCAACACATGTCTATGTGAATATATGTGCAGCCAACTTTCAGTCGATTATCATCATTTTGAAACAAATTCAGAACAGTGAGAACCTCTGATGTCCTGACATATCCAGCACTTTTCTTTGGGGGAGAGGGCAATCTTCTGGATTTGTTATTTAATGTTGATAATTGACTGAATGTTGGCTCCACATAAAGGGGTGGAGTTATTGATTTTCCCATGGGACCCCAAAGTTTAGCTAGTCGTTTCACTGGTCATAACCTCATAGGGGACAAGATTGCATTGCCTGTTTGTTTCTTGAAGTTCAATTTTGAGCGAAAATTAGTTTTTCAACTAGTGGCAAAATGTACTGTTTCCTGATGATAAACTGTACACCATTATTAGAGGAAGAATCAGTGTACGTACTCATTGCATTAACTCATTGCATTACTTTACCTTCATTATGTTTTTTGACTAGAAACATGATGTCAAGTTGATTTCCTTCAAACTTATCCATGACCACTTCTTTCTCTGTGCTTGTAAGCAGTTTCGTGGTGGACTATTTTCTTTTTTAATCTGTCATTCTTAAAAACTAGATATAAATATGTAAATTTGGATTAGAAATAACATTATGATCTAACCAAAATTTCATTATATTCACCATATATTCACTATCTAATCAAAGTGACCAATCACACAGAATCATGTCAGAATTAAAGAAATATGGACAGATACAATAGTTTTCTGTTCAACTAAAAAATGAGCTTAATGGTCTTTGAATTTTGAAAATGGCATTTGTAGTTTTTAAGTTATTAGTAATCAAAGTTTGATAATTTTTTTGATTTAATAAAAAAATGTGATGCATGAACAGGAAAATGCCCCAAAATGCTTTTGTTTTTCTTCATATTTCTTCCCTTAATTTGAGACCCTGAAAATGTTCAAAATGCCTTTCCAGTTTGAAATTGTTAGGGGTGTGGTAAAGATCAAATCCTCTTCATTAGAATTATCTTCACTTTTTCCAAGTGAAATGGCAGAGGGTCAAAAACAATGGATTTGCATAAGAGAATAGAGACTGTTCTATTTCTACATCGCAAGAGTAACACAAAAATTTGCATATTTGCACAAAAATCTTCAAAAAGCTGTAAAATGGCCAATTTTTAATGCATTTTGATGAAGTTTCCTTAGGGGATTTTAAATCAATTTAGCTAATGTTGCCTCTACCTATCCATATACCTTTAATATACAAATTTATTTCATAACATCAAAAATAATATCTACATGCATGAACAAATCACATTTTTGTGCCAAAAGACTTTTAGATTTAGAAAAGTTTCTTAAGCCTTTTTTTTTCCTTTTTAGAATAAGTCATTGGATGTGCTATTTTTTCTTATGGGAATATGTGATGATATGTACTCCAAACAAAATTTGTGGTGGAAACATCTTGCGTTCAAGAACCATAAACAAACATTAGTATTGGCTACGAATATTGACTTTGGCATCTAGTCATCCAGATTCAAATATCTTCTCTCACCCCTGAGATAGAACTTACAAACTTTTTCCTGGTTCAGATCCTGATTCCTCATTCAAAATCTTAAATAAAGAAAGTGCCTCATTACTGGAGCTTCTGCCTCTTGCCTCTAATTTCTTCCAACACCTCTGACAACATCGGGTTTCATGGACAAGTGCATTCAATGTTGACATTATTTCCATAAAGTTGCTGTACTTATGGCAGGGTTGATGGTATACCATCTTATATAAGGTCTCTTGGTTGAAGTGTCGATCCAACTCAAGCAAAAGGTAGATCTAAAGCATGGAAATACTGCTGCCTGAGGTATTCTTTGGCACATGATGAACTTAAAGTGATTTCTGCGTCAATTAGATCGATTCTTTTAGTACACAATTTCCTTTGATTTGTGTCATATATGTTTGTGGGTATATTATCATATGAATCAGAATTAATTAATTTGTTCCACTAATTTGATTTTCTTAAATTAGAAATAAAATGAATTGAAATATTATAATGATGAGACAGGTGATGATATAGTAGAGAGTAAGTGGCAAAACATCTAGAAAGCATACAATGAGACAGCGAAAGAGGTTCTAGGATACAAGAAGGGGAACCAAAAGCCATGGATCAGTAAAGAATCCTGGAAGTTGGTTGGGAGAGAAAAAGGCTGAAGAGTAATATTGAACAGACCAAGTCAGATAGAATTAAAGGCAACTTAAGAGCCAACTACTGCGACAAAGATAAAGAAGTCAAGAGAAACATAAGGAAGGACAAAAGAAAGTGGGTAGATGACATGGCTACTTCTGCTGAAAAGGCAGCGAGTTGTGGTAGAATGATAGAGCTTCATGACATTACCAAGATATTATGCAACGAAGAGACAGAACAGGAAATGAAGTAAGAGACAAATCTGGAGGAGAATTAACTGATGAGACGGCAGAGAGAGAGACATGGAGAGAACAATTTGAAGGTGTTTTAAACAGACCAATACCTATTAATCTGGTAACAGATGTTATTTGTGATCTTGTAATAGATTAAATAAATACTAGTCATATACTAGATTTGAAATAAAGGATGCAATGAAGTAGTTAAAGAATAACATGGCTGCCAGTAAGGATAATATTGCAACAGAACTGAAGAAAGCAGATACCCATATTACAGAAGAATGGCTAGATAATTTATTCAGAGCAATATGAGCCGCAGAAATGATACCAACACCTTGGAAACAGAGGCTGATTGTGAAAGTCTCAAAGAAGGGTGATATTACCAATTGTGACAATTGGAGAGGTATACCTTAACATCAGTGCCTAGCAAAGTCTTTGGGAGAGTTTTGATGCATAGAATCAGAAAATGAGTTGAAAGCAAGTTGAGAGTTGAACAAGCGAGTTCAGAAGAGAAAGGAACACGAACAAATATTCATACTTCGCAACATATTAGAACAGGTCGTCATATGGCAGTTAACCCTCTATATTACCTTTGTTGACTTCGAAATAGCGGTCGATTCAGTACACAGGGAGAGCCTATAAGAAATAATGGCAGGTTATGGTATCCCACAGAAATCATCACAATGGTTCAAATACTTTATGAAGGTAATGAATGTACTGTAATAGATGAAGGGGTGGTGTCAGAATGGTTTCAAGTTAAGACGAGTCAAACAAGGCAATGTAATGTCTGGTTTCATTTTTGGTTCGCATGCGAAGCATTTATGCGAACTATGTAATGGCGATTACGTCCGTCTGGCCGTCCACAGATTTGTCCTGAGATTTCCTCAGAAATCTTAAAGTTTTTTGAGAATTCCTTAGAATTTCCTTATAAAATGTTAAAGTTTTTCAGAGGTACTTAAGATAGGATTAAAGACTAGTTCCTTAAAAAGTCTACAATACATTTGATATTTTCTTAGAAGACAAGTGTAAAATGATCTAATTTTCCAATATTCTTCAGAGATCCTCAAGTCTCTCTTGTAGCATTTGAGATTTGAAATCTTTAAAATTCTTCAAAATATTTGGGCACCAAACAGTTATATCAGGCATGATTTTTTAAACTCCACCTTTATTATTGTGTTCATTTGCATAAAGTTACTACAGCATATGACCTGACCAGACTTTTTTATTTAGCATGCTTAGTCAGGGAGTGTGACAGGATGTAATTGCATATAAACATAGGGAGGGATGCCATGTGGGACATGGATGGGGGCCATGAGGGACATATGATATAATATTTACCATGTTGTATACACCAAGGGCTATATCAGGCATAATTATTTAACTCCACCTTTTTTTCTTATTCAACAACTCATTTGCATATAAGTTATTATATTAACTGACACTTTAATACATAGTATGCTTAATCAGGGACTGTGAAAGCAAGGATGAGACTTCTTATGGAGCTAATGGGACGTCATGTGAGACATAGGGTGGGATGACTTGTGGGATGCCATGTGGGACATGGGGTGGGATGCCATGTGGGACATGGGGTGGGATACCATATGGGACATGGGGTGGGATGCCATGTGGAACAGGGTGGAATGCCATGTAGGATATGTGGTGGAATGCCATGCAGGACATAGAGTGGATTTCCATGGGATGAAATGTCATGTGGGACATGGGATGTCATGTGGGACATGGCGTCCCATCCCATTTTAACAAGTCATTTGCATATAAGTTATTATATGAACTGACACTTTTATACATAGTATGCTGAATCAGTGACTGTGTTAGCTAGGATGAGACTTCGTATGGAGCCTATGGATGTCATGTGGGACATGGGGTGGGATGCCATGTGGGACATGGGGTGGGATGCCATGTGGAACAGGGTAGAATGCCATGTGGGACATGGTGGGGTGCCATGAGTAACACAGAGTGTAAAATAGGTTGTGATGCCATGTGTGACATAAGGTAGGATGCCATGTGTGGCATAAAGTAGGATGCCATGTGTGACATAGGGTAGGAGGCTATGTGGGACATAGGGTGGGAGGCCATGGGAACATGGGATGTGATGCCATGTGGTACATAAAGTAGGATGTCATTAGGACATTGGGAGAAATACCATGTGGAACACATGGTGGGATGCCACGTGGGACATCAGATGGGAAGCCACTTATGCAGGACACAGGGAGGGATGCCATGTGGGACATAGGAGGGGATGTTATGTGGTACATATGGTTGAATTAATGTGGGACACACATGTAGGATGGGATCCATGTGGGTCATAGCATGGGATGCCATGTGGGACATGGTGGAATGCCATGTGGGACATAGGGTGGAATATGCCATGTTAGACACTGTGGTGGAATGCCATGTGGGAGATATGGTGGAATGCCCTGTGGGACATATGATGGAATGCCATGTGGGACATGGGGTGGGATGCCATGTGGGAGATATGGTGGAATGCCATGTGGGACATGGGGTGGGATGCCATGTGGGAGATATGGTGGAATGCCATGTGGGACATGGGATGGGATGCCATGTGCGTCATCGGATGGGATGCCCTGTGGGACATATGATAGAATGCCATGTGGGACAAGGGATGTTATGTGGGACATGGGGTGGGATGCCATGTGGGAGATATCGTGGAATGCCATGTGGGACATGGGATGGGATGTTGTGTGGGACATGGGGTAGGATGCCATGTGGGACATGGAGTGGGATGCCATGTGGGACATGGGGTGGGATGCCATGTGGGACATGGGGAGGGATGTCATGTGGTACATATGGTTGGATTAATGTGGGACACACATGTAGGATGGGATCCATGTGGGTCATAGCATGGGATGCCATGTGGGACATATGGTGGAATGCCATGTGGGACATAGGGTGGAATATGCCATGTGAGACACTGTGTGGTGGAATGCTATGTGAGAGATATGGTGGAATGCCCTGTGGGACATATGATGGAATGCCATGTGGGACATGGAATGTCATGTGGGACATGGGGTGGGATGCCATGTGGGAGATATGGTGGAATGCCATGTGGGACATGGGATGGGATGCCATGTGGGAGATAAGGTGGAATGCCATGTGGGATATGGGATGGGATGCCATGTGCATCATATGATGGGATGCCCTGTGGGACATATGATAGAATGCCATGTGGGACATGGGGTGTGATGCCAAGTGGGAGATATGGTGGAATGCCATGTGGGATATGGGATGGGGTGTTGGTGGGACATGGGGTAGGATGCTATGTGGGACATGGGGTGGGATGTCATGTGGGACATGGAGTGGGATGCCATGTGGGACATGGGGTGGGATGTTATGTGGGACATGGAGTGGGATGCCATGTGGGACATGGGATGGGATGCCATGTGGGACATGGGGTGGAATGCCATGTGGGAGATATCGTGGAATGCCATGTGGGACATGGGATGGGATGTTGTGTGGGACATGGGGTAGGATGCCATGTGGGACATGGGAGTGGGATGTCATGTGGGACATGGGGTGGGATGCCATGTGGGTCATAGGATGGGATGCCCTGTGGGACATATGATGGAATGCCATGTGGGACATGGGATGTCATGTGGGACATGGGGTGGGATGTCATGTGGGACATGGAGTGGGATGCCATGTGGGACATGGGGTGGGATGTCGTGTGGGACATGGGGTAGTATGCCATCGGGAACAAGGAGTGGGATGCCATGTGGGACATAGGGTGGGATGCCATGTGGGACATGGAGTGGGATGCCATGTGGGACATGGGATGGGATGCCATGTGGGACATGGGGTGGGATGCCATGTGGGAGATATGGTGGAATGCCCTGTGGGACATGGGATGGTATGTCGTTTGGGACATGGGGTTGGATGCCATGCGGGACATGGGGTGGGATGCCATGTGGGACATGGTTTGGGATGCCATGTGAGCAAAGTATGCCATGTTGGACTTAAGTGTGAGATGCCAGTGAGTGAGTGTGAGTGAGTGATATTAAAAAATGTTACTTTTCTTATTGATACATTTGTAAGTTCAAAGTTAAGGTGACCAAATACCCACTTCTGAAAAGTTGTTGTTCTTGGGGGAGGTAGGGGCCATTTCCAAGAAATTTAATCATTTGGATAACTGGAGATTCTTTTAAAAGTTTCTTCCATAAAAGTTGTGGTGGCCAAATACCCACTTCTGCAAACATTTTCGGGCATGGGCCCCTCTCTCCTTCCTGGAAGATTACAGTGCCTATGAATGTTTTATGTATGGAGCACTTCCTTCCTCCCTGATTACAGTGTGTATGAATGTTTTATGTATGGGGTACCTTCCCCCCTGATTACAAAGCCTATGAATGTTTTATGTATGGAGCACCTCCTTCCTCCCTGATTACAGTGCCTATGAATGCTTTATGCATGGGGCACCTCCTTCCTCCCTGATTACAGCACCCTTTGAATGTTTTATGTATGGAGCACCTCCTTCCTCCCTGATTAGAGTGCCTATGAATGTTTTATGCATGGGGCACCTCCTTCCTCCCTGATTACAGTGCTTATGAATGTTTTATGTATGGAGCACCTCTTTCCCTGATTACAGTGCCTATGAATGTTTTATGTATGGGACACCTTCCTCCTGATAACAGTGCTTATCAATGTTTTATGTATGGAGCACCTCCTTTCATCCTAATTATAGCCTCTATAAATGTTTTATGTATGGAGCACCTCCTTCCTCCTGATTACAGTGCCTATGAATGTATTATGTATGGAGCACCTTCCTCCCTGATTACAGTGCCTATGAATGTTTTATGTATGGAGCACCTCCTTCCTCCCTGATTACAGTGCCTATGAATGTTTTATGTATGGGGCACCTTCCCTGATTACAGTGCCTATGAATGTTTTATGTATGGAGCACCTCCTTCCTCCCTGATTACAGTGCCTATGAATGGTGTAGGCATGGGGCCCCTCCTTCCTCCCTGATTACAGTGCCTATGAATGTTTTATGCATGGGGCACCTCCTTCCTCCCTGATTACAGTGCTTGTGAATGTTTTATGTATGGATCATCTTCCTCTCTGATTACAGCGCCTATAAATGTTGTATGTATAGGACACCTCCTTTCTCCCTGATTACAGTGCCTATGAATGTTTTAGGTATGGAGCACCTCCTTCCTCTCTGATTACAGTGCTTATGAATGTTTTATGCATGGAGCACCTGCCTCCCTGATTACAGTGCCTATAATTGTTTTATGCATGGGGCACCTCCTTCCTCCCTGATTACAGTGCTTGTGGGAATGTTTTATGTTTTATGCATGGGGCACCTCCCTCCCTAATTGTATGGATCATCTTCCTCTCTGATTACAGCGCCTATAAATGTTGTATGTATAGGACACCTCCTTTCTCCCTGATTACAGTGCCTATGAATGTTTTATGTATGGAGCACCTCCTTCCTCCCTGATTAGAGTGCCTATGAATGTTTTATGCATGGGGCACCTCCCTCCCTGATTACAGTGCCTATGAATGTTTTATGCATGGGGCACCTCCCTCCCTAATTACAGTGCCTATGAATATTTTATGTATGGAGCACCTTCCTCTCTGATTACAGTGCCTATGAATGTTTTATGTATGGGACAACTATGACTTTTATTTATTGAATTATGTGTACTGTGTTTTCAGTTAAACAACACGCTGTGGCAGCTGATTGTGTTAAGCAGTTACAGACCTATATGACACAATGATAAGAAATTGAACAAGGCTGTGTTTTTAACATCCAAATAAAACACTGATATATTGATTTACAGAGATGAAGAAGCTGCTGCACTGCCAAAAAAGTAAGTGATCTTCTCCAAAAAGCTTCTTCTTGGCTGCAACACCTCTCAATCAAAGACAGTTCATACCTCACTAATTTGCTGACATTCTGAATATCGTGACTAGTTCACAATGTGTTTTTGCTTTCATAATTCTTCATTGAAGTGGTATCCTGTGTGGTGATATTGCCAGGTGTAGAAATTTGGGGAGAAAACTGCAATTTGTTGGGCAAAATATCTTCAGTTCAGTATTTAGTATCGTCCTTTGATGATATAGGGTAAAAGATTCAATTTGAGGGGGCATGCCCTACTCCCCCATAAAAATAAAATTGATAAATAAAAAACACCTCAATCTGGCAATTATAGTGTATCTGAGCACTTTAAAAACAGAGAAGGAAAGAATCTTATGTTTACTTCAAAGGTGCTCAAAATACCAATTTGTCAAATTTCAATGAACTCATATCTGTTGGATGAACTCTTATCTGTTGCTTCAAGAATGTTATTTTATGATTAGAATTATGGAAAAAACTTTTTTATCCATTTATCCAAATGAGCAAATTTTTTAGTTGTATTTGCTTGCCCATTGATATCAATATTGTTGGTGAAAAATGTTGCATCATCAAATCAAAATGAGCCACTTTAACTCATCATTGTACTGCAGTGTAGGCATGGAATCTAAACCTTATAAATGGTAGCTGATGCTTATCATAAAGGCAAATATTTATGAAATTTACTTATTTGCTGAATTATATATTTACAATATAGTCGTCACTCATTCTCATCTTCTGCTATAAAAAACACATTTGGTTCCCTATTCAATTTTCTATATCAAAAGTGGAGGGCATCACAACATTAAAATTGGGGGGAAATCCCGCTGCTTCTAATGTAATACAGCCTATGCTTGCCTGCTTTGCCAAGATCTTTCTCTGTTGGTCAGTAGAACTTTGTAAGTGGATTAGTGGGTAAAAAGCCAGGGCAAGGATGTAAGATTTAAAAGGTCATTTATTTGAGATTTTCAGAGAATTACCATGAAAAGACATCATTAGTGTCCAGCTTGAAGAATGTATTTCCCATACAGAACAGTCCTTAAAACAAATAAGTATTTGATTGAATAGAAATGTAAATAATCAAGGCTTTACTCTTTGATAAAGATATCATGTGACCTCTAGTCTGAAAAATGGGGAGAGTGGGCACCCCCAATTTGTTTTGAAATGTATATCTTTTGCATGGTGAAATTTTGTATGATTTTGTGATTCCCCTACCTCCCCTACTTCTGACTTTTCTCCTTCACTTTCAGTAGCCAAATTTCATCCATGGGGCAATGGCCCCCTCAATGATTACACATTGAAGATTTACTTGGTTGCAATACTCAGATAATTTCAATTAATTGCCGAGATTTCAGGGTCTTTTACCCTGTCCTCAAACCCTAAAATTCTTGCCTTTCAACTTTATCAATGTTTGGGTGCAATTATGATGTTTTCCCTCACTTTTCTCAGGGTATCCTGTGAGATCATGCTTGATGAAGTTATGCAAACAAAATCATGCGCAAATATCTCATACAGCAGAATGCTTTACATGAAATTGTGTTATAATTATAATTCATTATTTTTTGTACTGTTTATAAATCAACTAAAGAAACAACAATTACTTGCAAAATTTATTTATAGGTATGTGTTGAATTAGAAGTTTAGCAGTTTTGATTTTGATTGTAGACGAACTGCTAAATGCTTTTATAATTAACATTTTCATAGCAATTGATTCTGCAACTTGATCATAATCTTGTGGTTGCTTGATTTTTGCCCTTTGGAAGGGAATTTTAAGTATTTTAGTGCGCTTCTTGGAAAAATAATTAATGTAATTTAAATACAGATTTTTGCCTCTAAAGGAAATTGAAACAATTTATTTCTGACATAAAAAGCAATTAAAATGTTAGTTTCTGGCCTGAAAGGAAAATATATGAATAGTCACTCTCTTCAAATTTAGATTATAAATCAAGAATCCTTCAATGCAGAGAAATTCATACAATATTTTCTACCTCGAATATAGAGATGAAACAAAAGATTTCTGGTCATGTAGTTTCGTTTCTAAAGAAATCTTCATGTACTTTGGTAGTCATATCTCGTTATCTGTTTGTCAAAAGAAAACATCAAATGAATATGCACTGGGCATGTTATTAGTGGTGAGGGGATTTGTATTGTTACAGTGATGCCTTATTTGTTTTTTTATTATCCCCTCGCCAACAAAGTTGGTTAAGCGAGGATAAAGCATCTTTGTCCTTTTGTTTGTCCACATCTATTGTCATTCCGACCACATGCAGTGTTCAGCTACTGGGTAACAAAAGATTTCTGACCATGGAAAATAATTCCAACTATTTTTCTAGCTTGATTGAATAGGAATTTATATAATAGCAACTCTTGTCTTCAAAGAACATGCGTTCCTGACAGTCTTGACATCACTAGTCTGATTTCAGTCGTTTCTACACAAATGATACCAAACTTTAAACTTGAATATCTCCTTAACGGAATAAGATTTTGCAATGCTTTTTTCACCATTTTGTTTCTTTTGAAGTCCTCTTTCATATAAGATAAACATGCTTGACCCCTGAACTAATCCTTTAAAATATTTTTTCATACCTTTGTGTTGAATCATATGCTTATAAGTTCATTATTAATTTTAAGTTTTTGTTACAGTATACACTATGAACTATTGAGTGAATTTCTTCCTTCAAGATTTTATGCTTGATGGTTTGTTACTAATCCAAGTTGAAGATTTTATTCAAGATTTGTTTTTTGTACGAGGAAATAAAAAAACGAGACTGGTGTTTTAAGGGATTTTTGCTGCTTGCAGTAATATTATTGTTAGAAGGTTAAATTGTATCATTGCTTTGTACAAAAATAGATTTTCAGCAATTTGATTCTGCCTGAATTTATAAAGGTGAATAGCTGAAATTTTTCAGATTGGCAAATTATGCCTAGGAATCAGTTACATGTATGGGTGGGATTTGGCTTCTGCCGGGTACCAAGAGAATGTAAACTATTACCATACGAAAGATATAAGATTGTTTAAAACAAGTTGGGCATAAATATCCCTGTTTCCTCCTCTCCTTAGATTCCCCAAAGTTTCTGCAAAGAATAAACTGGTCTTGATGAATATGTTGGTTTGCTGCTTTTTTTTAAATCTCTTTGCCCAGTTTACCTTGACAAGACTTGTTTATCCCACAACTAAATTAATATCTCACTTGCATATAGCTTGGAAGATATATCAATATATCGATATTGACCCATATGGATACAGCAGATATTGAATTTAAGTGTCATCGATATTATCAATACATATATATATATATATATGTGTATATATATATATATGTGTATATATATATATATATATATATATATATATATATATATATATATATATATATATATATATATATATATATATATATATATATATATATATATATATATATATATATATATATATAGATATATATATAGATATATATATATATATATATATATATATATATATATATGTATATATATATATATATATGTATATATATATATATATATATATATATATAAATATATATAAAAAAATTAGGACAATAGTACAGCACTCTGGAACAACCTTCCAAGTGATGTCCGAGACTTCAGATTTGAACACTTTTAAATCTTTATTAAAAACATCTATTTAAGCTAGCATATGGACTATAACATCTAATTATATTAATTTATATTATATTTCATGTACAGTGCTTATGAGCATGTTTTTTCATGAATTTTAGCACTATAATATTCGATATAATAATAATATATATATATATATATATATATATATATATATATATATATATATGTTATGTTATATTCTCAGGAGACAATAAATGATACATGGCCTACTAAAAGGGTAAATATGACTATCACCCATCCCAAGTATTTTTCATTAAACAGCCACAAGGTCAGTTTGGCCTGGGGCCTAAGGCCATTTCATCTTGCCTGAGAAGACTTCGAAACAGGTAGAAATGTATGAAGTGAGCAGCTTAATTTTCAGACAGTCATTTATCATAAAACAATATATAATTTGAATATCAAAATTTTGATTATATTAATTTATTTTTAGAAGATATAGTATAATGATCATTATCTCCCAAGCTTGCATATTTGTATAATGCCACGTATTTTGAGCAAACATTGTCTGCATTTTAAAAGCTGTTTCATTGCAAATTTTCATGGGCATAGGAGGGGGTGAGGGAGGGGGGAAATTGCCCTCCCAAATTGAGAAATTAGACTATTTTGGGGCAAAGGTTTTAAAGAAATTTGGGCAAAAATACCAAACAAGACACTTTTGTAATGCAAAGGGGGTATTTTATGGGTGCTTCCAATTTTGAGTGGAAATTCAAGATATGCAGGTTATTTCTGTTTGCCCCCCCTGAATAAATTTGAGCTCCTATGCCCATGATTGCAATGACAAGAAAGAAAACATTTTACATAACTATTTTGTTTCAAGTACGGGAATATCCATGCTGTATATACATGTAGATACAAAAATAGTTTGTGTCATTCATTGCTTCATGGAGATTGTAAATTATTGGTTTACAGAGCTGCAAAGAAAGAGCCAGTTTATGCTGAATCCACTAAAAGAAGGTAATCATGAGTAAGATGGCAGCGGCAAATCATCTGATCTTATCATTAACCTAGCTGAGTCAGTTGAAAGTGTTTTATATACATTTTGAGGTGAACCTTTTACTAACACATTGTTGAGTGATCATTTTCATAAGTTGCTCTCTTGAAACCCAATTACAAAAAAATCTGTGTTAAGTACAAAGTGATAGCACATACAGTACAGTGTATTGTTTGGTTCAACTTCAAAGCATAATTCTACTTATTTTCCATATTTCAAAAGAGAGATTACTGACTGCTGTCTTGCAGTCAGTAATGAAAATGCCATGAAAATTTCTTAATTTCATTTGATGGATCGGTATAGGGAAAATTCTTGTCTACTAAATTGGTCATGATGAGAGTAGAAACTATAAATACATATATATTATAGTCAGTGATCACAGAAGCAAGAGTATTTCAACAACATTTTAAACTGCAGTGCCTAACACTCTACAGTAGTTTAGTTTACTCATAGCAGTTAACTCATCGCATGCAGCCTAATGTATCAAATCAAAAACTCTTTACTCCTGAATTTAACACTCTAAGTTTGCTAAAGTCATTTCACCATGTTTGCATTTGTTACTAACACATACAAGCATAGTACTGGTGTTGATCATCCCTGTTGATCAAAGGGTGAATTCCTCCTGCATGATACATGCAAATGTAAACACTATCGCAGCTAGTCCCATAATAAAGCCAGTGTTTTGCAATGGGGGTGTATAGTTTCCTGTTTCAGTAATTTGGCACGCAGATGTATGAGACAAACAACAAATGGGGATGAGCAATTAAAGATTGAAAATGTTTTAAATATTTTTGTAAGGTAAGAATTAGAACCAGCGAACTACTCTGGTGGTCAGGTAGGGGGCAATTCAGGTTTTTTTTAAGGAATTTTTACTGGTCTAATTAACCTCACTGAGTTTATATGATTGACAAATTGTTCAACCAATCACCTCATGAATTTGCCTAGCAAGAAAAACTGCCATAAATAAGTGGGTCAAAAATCCTACATGGTACTGGGACAGTACAGCTAGCTAGCAGTCAATGCAATATACTACACAAAACAAATTTCTGCACATACATACCGAGTAACGACAAGATGGTGAATAAAAATTGCTCCTATGAGCCCGTTACAGGCTTTGTAAATCCGATTCCTGTTACTCGGAATGGTAAGCAAATGGAATTTTGTTTGTTTTCTTTTGCTAAGATCTCTAAAGATCTGGGATAATTACCATAAATGAATCAAAACTTGCGGCAGGCCACACTTACTGAACATCTAAATGTCAATGCATTGGCCACCGGCAGACAGTACATCCTGTGGGGAATATTCTTGGTGTCAAGAAATTTCATATACCTTGTTTTATAACATCAGCCAAGTTATATACATAACCTAGATGATAGTTGCCATTCAGTCGTGCATGCTTAAGAGGATAGCTCAGTATCAAATTACATGTTAAAAATTAAAATAGTATTATTTGCAAATGTAGGAGGAAAAAAGGATCGATGGCCCTATGAAGGAAGTGAACTAGTAGTGTATTATTGAACTTTTTGTATAAGGTTTCAATTCAAGCTGCTTTAATTCTAATGTCCTCTTTGAGATCGATGTCTCTATGAAGGAAGTGAACTAGTGTATTATAGCTTTTTGTATAAGGTTTCAATTCAAGTTTCTTTAATTCTTATGTCCTCTTTGAGATCGATGTCCCTATGAAGGAAGTGAACTAGTGTATTATAGCTTTTTGTATACGGTTTCAATTCAAGTTGCTTTAATTCTTATGTCCTCTTTGAGATTGATGTCCCTATGAAGGAAGTGAAGTAGTGTTTTATAGCTTTTTGTATAAGGTTTCAATTCAAGTTGCTTTAATTCTAATGTCCTCTTTGAGATCGATGTCCCTATGAAGGAAGTGAACTAGTGTATTACAGCTTTTTGTATAAGGTTTCAATTCAAGGTGCTTTAATTTTAATGTCCGCTTTAAGATCGATGTCCCTATGAAGGAAGTGAACTAGTGTATTATAATGTAGCTGTTTGTATACGGTTTCAATTCAAGTTGCTTTAATTCTAATGTCCTCTTTGAGATCGATGTCCCTATGAAGGAAGTGAACTAGTGTATTATAGCTTTTTGTATAAGGTTTCAGTTGAAGTTGCTTTAATTCTAATGTCTGCTTTGAGATCGATGTCCCTATGAAGGAAGTGAACTCAGTAGTGTATTATAGCTGTTTGTATACGGTTTCAATTCAAGTTGCTTTAATTCTAATGTCCTCTTTGAGATCGATGTCCCTATGAAGGAAGTGAACTAGTGTATTATAGCTTTTTGTATAAGGTTTCAATTCAAGTTGCTTTAATTATAATGTCCTTTTTGAGATCGATGTCCCTATGAAGGAAGTGAACTAGTGTATTATAGCTTTTTGTATAAGGTTTCAATTCAAGTTGCTTTAATTCTAATGTCCGTTTTGAGATCGATGTCCCTATGAAGGAAGTGAACTAGTGTATTATAGCTTTTTGTATAAGGTTTCAATTCAAGTTGCTTTAATTCTAATGTCCTCTTTGAGATCGATGTCCCTATGAAGGAAGTGAACTAGTGTATTATAGCTTTTTGTATAAGGTTTTAATTGAAGTTGCTTTAATTCTAATGTCCTCTTTGACATAAATAAAAGAAACTGAAACTGGTTAGGATGTTAAGTTTTTTAATTTTATTATTTTTACAGAATGTCCTAATCTCTTAGGGTGTTGTATCTCTTGATTAATTGTTTGGATTTATTCCTCAATCATGGGGTTTTCAACCCATTTTTTTTTTCTTTATCAAATACCCCAAAAGTTGGGACATTTATCATAGGGCCCATCCCACAATAACTGAATGTGTGTTTTGTGTCAAGACACCGCGGAGCAATTTTTGAAGTGAGGTGCTGAAAAGGTAAATGGTGAAAATATAAGGTGCCAACACATTCTTATAAAACCATGTGCACTAACTCCCAAACATAGTGTTGGGAAGGGGCACCTTGAGGGGGAGGGGCAAGAAGCTCCAAAAAATTCCCGGTTAGAAATGGAAAAATTGCACTGGTGAATTCAGTTCCATCATTGACGTTGTTGCTGCTATTTGGAAAATCTCCTTCAATGGGGAAATGTTCTTAAATTTTTGGGAAATTTTGTTGTTTATAGCCAATTTTCTTTGATTTCGTGAATTTTTTTGTCAATTGGGACATAGTTGTCAAATTTGACCGAATTTACAATAATTAGTACCAAATTTTCCTTCATTTTTAGACCATTTTTTGTTTATTGTGTGGAAATTTTTGTACATTTTTGGGACATTTGTTGACAAATATGAGCAAATTTTCATTCCTTTTTGGGTCCTTAACATTTCAGTGAACAGTTTATCATTTTTTTTTCTTTAGAAATTGTCTTCATATTTGGCAAAATTAGGGAAATTTCCTTCGATACCAATTTTCTTTGATTTCGTGAATTTTTTTGTCAATTTGCAGGATGTAAATTGACAAATTTGAGGAAACTTTTAATCATTTTTACCAACTTTTTCTTCATTTTTAGACAATTTTGTGTGGAAATTTGTGTACATTTTTGGCCCATTTGTTGACAAATGTGAGCAAATTTTTATTCCTGTCTGGGCCCTTTCTTCCCATTTCGGTGAACAGTTTGTCAATTTTGGGGAAATTGTTAATTTTTGGCAAATTTAATCAACTTACATGAAATTTCCTTTGTTTACAGCCAATTTTCTTTTGAATTCATGAAAAATCTTGTAAATTTTCGGGTATTTGTTGACAAATTTGAGCAAACTTTCAATAATTTTTACCAACTTTTCCTTCATTTTGTAGACAATTTTCTTTGATTGTGTGGAAATTTTTGTACATTTTCGGGACATGTTGAAAAGTTTGAGCATTTTTGGGCCCTTTCCTTTCACATTTCAGTGAAACTGTTTTTTAATTTTTGGGAAATTTGGTACAATTTTGGCAATTTTATTCAATTTTTTGGAATATTTATTTAGGTTAAGAAATTTTTTATTGACAAGTTTGACCAAAAATTCAAATAATTTTACAAAATCATTATCATCATGTCCCTTTAATTTGACCAATTATATGTTAATGATTTCCCAATTTTAAGGTGAAAGCCTCTCGGGCCAGTGCCGTATTTTTATATATTTTTACACAGAAAAAATGAGGGGCTAAAGCTCTCCCCCACTCCCGCCCCCTGTCTCTGTGGTCACTGGGTACACAGTGCCAAAAGCCGAATTTCACACAATTAAGGCTCTAACTTTACAGCGTATTTTTGGTAGTCCTTAATCATTATATTTTCCCATGGGATGGGGGAGGGTGGGGCACAGATGAGACTGATCTGTGTCACATTTTGCAGAATGCAATGCTTTCTTTTCTCATCAGAGCACCCCATTCTATATTACTGAGTGATTGAACATGCTCTTTGATTGAAGTATGAAAAACATCAATGAATACACAAGATATGCTATGTGTATTCAGCGACGTGACTACGGGAAGGGGGGTGGGGGTGTTATGAGGCGGTAGTTGCCTCCCACTTTTATACAAAATGGTTCTTTAGATTCTTATTTTATAATTTATATATGATATATAATTGTTTTAAGTTTCATTTTTTGTTGTTCATCCTAAATAGAAGTGTAAGTATGTATGGTAATTAGAATTAAATAAATGTAGCGGCTAGCATACCGTCAGTAATGGAACAAGCATTACACACTTTGGTCCAATTTGCATTTGTGATCTACAACAATCAATGCTGCATGTAGATATGAAAAGTGCATTCAAATCAAACACCTGAATAAAAATTTATACACAGTTTACCCCATTACTCATATATGTCATTTTTATGAAGTGGTTCACCCTTTTTAAAAGGACATAAACTAAGGCACAGGTCCCTCTCTTCTCTTGGTTCAACATGGACGACCATCAAATGGAAACTAGGCTGAAAACTGAGCGTGTAATTTTGAGAGACCCTAAAATATTCAGCAAATCTTTGTGACCCACATGGAGAGCTACAAAACTTCTGCAACACCAATGTTTATACCAAGTAGTTAAGCTTCAGTCTGACAAATGCTCAAATTAGAAATTTGATTACGTATTTAGGCGCAGTGGTTTACTAACACATCATTTATATCATGTTTTTTTTTGTCTTGATTTCTCTTAAATTAGTTCATGAAATGTATTCTATGTCAAGACAAAGAATTTGTTTATTTTCATACTTTATAGTTTACAATTAGCACTTGTTCTCTGTCAAATTCTTCTTAATTAAGAAATGATCAAGTAAGATGCATGTAAATGGCACATGTGGCATATGATGGGTGATCATTTTGGCTATATGTACAAAGCAGAATCTGAACTGATCTAAGTTGTTGTTTTGTCCTTAAATCATATCACATAATTATATTTTCATTTCTGTTGTTGTTCACTGTTTAATCCCACGCTACATTTCATCATTCCGCATTACCAGAGCACTTTTCCGACTGACAGGCCTTGTTAAAGGTGCACTTTGCTAGGGTCCCTAGAACAACTTGTGACTTCTCAGCCATACTGACAGTCCAGCAGCATACCTATTAATAGGAACATTTATAACACATAAGAATATTGAAATCATGCAGCCATATTGTTTAGATGTTGCGATAAATTGTCATAGTTTCTAATTTATGTGTTTGAAATATTAAAAATGTTGAAAAACATTTGAATTTTCAAAATGGCTGCTTTGCGCCAAAAAGCTTAGCTCTGTTGTCTATTACTTCTAATATATTGAAAATGGTGTGGTGAACATATCAAATGGTCGTGAAAAAGTTTTAGCCATGACAGTAATTGAGGTATTTTCATGGGTTTTAAATTTCCCCAAGCAAAGATATTTTTCCCAGACGTATTTAAAATTTAAAATTTGTAACATTACAAAGGCTTTAACGTCAGGATAGCAAAGGATCATGGGAAATATCACAAAAAGACAGCTTCCATGTAGCAAAATGTTCCTATTTATAGGAACATTTATGTACCCATTAATAGGCATGCTGCCGGACTGACTGAAATAAGTATTTAGAATACTATTGCTAATTAGTGATTCTTGCTTTGACATGGTATGAACATGTGATTGTACTGTCGGGGTAAACATACCATGTGATTCTAATGACTATCAAATGTGATCACTTCCAGTGAAAATCTGCAAGAAAGACCGCCCTCACTGTTTAGTGGAGTGCTCCTGTAAAATAAGAGGTTGTTGACTATACATATTTATCAATTTTCTGTGTGGCATTATGACAAAACTTCAGAGACAATATTTAATTTTATGAAAATATCTTTTTGTGCATCAGGAATAAAACTGGTCCCAGTGCAGCACCTAGAGCCACTTCTCAATACGATGAAGCTGATAATGGGGTAAGTCCTTTTTATTAAAAGAATCATTTCAGAAGTTGATCTTGTCCCAAGAAAATTGTTTGACTCATCACCAGTAAACATGATACATGCTATAATAACATCACTTTGGCTGTAGTTATTGATTTGCCTTTCAGTATTTGTGTAAATATTTTGACTGATCAGAAACTTTTAATTATTTCAATATTTATCTTCATGCTAATTAGTAAGATATTATATAAACTAGCCTTCAAGTGTTGAGCTTGAATCCTAATGAACTTACAAAAAGCACTTAAACCCAATTTTTACAGTTATTTTCTGATTTTGTTGGAAATTTTGAAACCTGTAGAAATGCTGGGGCATGCAAGTGTTATAGCTGTTATGAAAGAGCTTTTGCAAAAAAATTACCAAGTCAAGAAATTCAAAGGTCAGAGAAATAGCAATTCCAGTATGCTTTTTTGGATATTTGAGCTACTTATTAGAATTTCAAAAGTTTGTTCTCTTTTGACGGTAATTTGTATGTTTTTAACTGATACAGCAAGCACTAGAATGTACGTCAGGTTATATACACTCGGGGAAATTTGAATATTGGTTTCTGTTGTTTGTTATATGTTTGGATTTCAATACAGATAAAAAAATCATTATTGTAATATTCATGGCCATAACCCAAAATATATTTAATAGTCATTAATTTTCATGTGAAATAAACTTAAGAGAAGTATTAAAGAACATTTGAACAGGGGTACTAAACTGGAAATCCTAAATTTACGTACATAATGTGAGCATATAATAGGCCTATCACACAATTGTTGTCACTATCCCACCTTAAACTACCATTTTGAATTTTTTTTAATCAACTGAATATCATATATATATTTTTTTATGTATAAAGATCATTATATTTAATTCATATCTCAGAAAACACTATCCATATTATTTAAAATACCTAATACTATTATTCTAGAATCTCTTTGTAGTTGCAGTCACGCCCTAAAGCAAATTATGAAATATTAATATTTCTGCATCTTAACTGTGACTTACTATATATCAACATAAAGTAGAAGTTAAACATTTATTTTTCATAGTCAATCTTCAATTTCTGATCTCATAAAAGAAGATACATTAGAACAACCACACCCATCCATTAATTATGATGAATAATTGACCGTCTCCCTTCATTACAAAGCGCTTTCTTTTATATACAGTAGCTCTAAGTGGTTATAGCAACAGATTTCATGAAACCTGCTGCAATATCATGTTTTTAACACAGCAGTTCAATGCTGTGACGGCCCATATTAAGGGGAATCCCCTTCAGTGTTAGGACTGCTTTTATCTTACTGTAGATGTTTGCTCAAGCAAAATTGGCTTTGTGTGTAAACCATGTATGATGAGTGTGCCTATGAAAATGAGTATTCCATGCTGTTGTGAAAAGAGTTGCTTGTACAGTATGTTCCAATTGCATGCATACATGAACTGTGTATCAATTTAGTTTGTTTGTGAAGTAATATACACAAAGAAAGACACACATAGTTTTGACCATAAATAAGCCATTTTCTTTTAGAGATACCAGTTCTGAAATACCTGTAGTAATAATCATGCAGTGGAAAAAAGTATACCTTTTGTGTGGCTGGAGGAGGGCGATATTGCGATTGTGATTGATATCTACAGTACATAAAGAATATTTCACTAACTTACTTGTTTTGTTAATTATTGTTTTTCCATTCATTTTGGTATCCATGCAATATATCCACAGGGATACATAAAGAAAGGTATGTCCTGCTGAAGACTAGAATTTATAATCCTCCAAGCAAATGAGAGCAATATTTTTGTTATCTACCTACTGTGGTGTAGCGGTTATCATACCTGTCTACAGACCACGAGGCCCCGGCTTCAATCCTGGGGTGGGTAGACACGCCAGTGTACCACAACTGGTTATCAAAGGCCGTGGACATTGACTTGGTTGTCGATGTTATGTCTGTCCGTATGTCGCACCTGTGTTCTCGTCTGGGTCGTATTAAGCGTTTCGTGATAGCATTTGTACTATCATAAGCGAATACGCAGGCGACGACCCCGTCATTGTAATTGTGTGTTCAACTCTCTCTCTCTCTCTCTCTCTCAGAGCAATATTTTCAGCAACATGTATCAATAAATAAAAAATAATGATTGCGCAAAAAGTATCCAGGAATCCGACTTATTCCCTTTGTTAACTCTGCAGCTTTAAAAAAATATATATATATATATTAAATTGAAATTTAGTCCTGTTGAGAACATTACAATTTTAGTCAACCCATGTAAATCAATACCAGGAAATTCAGCACACTTGTTTGAGGGGTGAAGGGGGGGAAGAGACCAGTGTTGGGAATTGCCCATAGGGCAAATAAATAAAGGCTTATTTGAAAATTATTTGGGAAGCCATCCCCTCCCCTTCCCAAAAAATATCCATGAATCTGGACAATTCCCCCTCCCCCCCCCACTTGGTATCAGGCTCTTGATATACATCCCCTGGTATCGGGCTCTTGATATACATTCCCTTGGTGTTGGGCCCTGGATATGCATCCCCTTCCCCTGTTGTCAGGCCCTAGATACATATATATATATATATATATATATGTATATATATATATATATATATACATATATATATATATATACAATATATATATATATATATATATATATATGTATATATATATATGTATATGTATATATATATATATATTATATATATTCATATATATGTGTATGTATATATATATATATATATATATATATATATCTATACATATCAAGGATAATCATTTGTAGGACATCCATCTGTCCCCTAGCTGGCTGCACCACTGCTACTGAAAGCAAAGTATAAAATAAACCTGTTTACACATGTTACTTTCTATCAATAAATTGTAGATCTTTTGCCATTAATTATACACAAAGATGCATCTTCCTTTATACCTAAATGCCTTGCACTTTATCATTGATCCAAGAAGCCATAACAGTAATCTAAAGTTCTTCTGAACTATTGTGATCCATTGTTTTGAATGTTTATGGAAATGGTACACACCCAAACATGATTCACACCAGGGAACTCCCTGTTCACACACAACAAAGCTAATAATACACTATGCTAAGTTTTCAATGGTTGAGTTTTCACATTGGTTGCAGTGTGTTCATGGGTGATGAACTACAGCTCTGATGACAAATTACAAACTGAGTTTATTGTGAATTGATCCCATAGTACTGTACAGTATTCATTCATGCAAAACCTTTTGGTGTGGAATAGAATTGATTTGTATACATTGTTGGTTTTGAGCCTAGAGCTCTACTGTGAATTGTTATTTTACTTAATTACCCTTTTATGAGTCAGTGTATATGTCAGTGCCCTGAGGTGATGGTTTATACACTGATACAGCCCCTAACCTGTGTATGTTAAGCCATGGTCCAAGAATGGAATGTGAGGTGGGTCAAGGGTGTCATTAAACCTTAAATAATGGAGGATTATTGAGAGAACAGTTTAAGTGGTTGTAATATAAGGTACTGTGATTGATGGAATATTACCTGAGGCAGTTCTTGCAGAAAGAGTTGTGGAAATATGAGGGGAATATAAACATGTTGAACTTGAATTTGGCATGCAGGGTTTAGGAGTAGTGTGGTGGTTGTGTAGGAATTATATAACACTAATAGTATGCTTGAAATATAAAAACATTTTGTGCTCTGTTTGATCCTGATGATAAAAGTGCAATTAACAATTAGGGTCTTGGAAATACAAACATTGGTTTTTGGCAAAAGGT
The DNA here is from genome assembly GCA_020152595.1 of Chiridota heheva. NCBI lineage: Eukaryota > Metazoa > Echinodermata > Holothuroidea > Apodida > Chiridotidae > Chiridota > Chiridota heheva. The sequence continues at coordinate 42,718 of JAIGNY010000204.1, forward strand.
TTTTTTTTCTTTTTTTCTATCATCTATTGAAGTTTAAATTTTTGACTAAATGTCGCATTTTAGAAAAGATTGATACGTTAATGAATATTGTAATATGAAATCACTGAAATTTACCGGGCATCACTCATTTTATCAGATTGTGTTATTTGCTGTTAAAAGTAAGAGAGAATTAGTTTGAAGCACATTTGATACAATCTTTTAAGAGATGGTGATTATAATTTATACAATCATAATATGTAATTTCACCCTTAATACCTACAGTATTATTTTTTTATGTTACACTGCTCCAACGCTCAGACCTTTATCTTTGGGGTATCTTTTTTTCATGCTTTAAATAATTGGAAATTTTCTCCGAACTAGGAAATTTCCCTCTGGTATCCTTGTGAACTCGTTCATAGAAAATATTGCATACAGAAACACCTCGACTTGGTTGTAGTGATGCACATACGACCAGCATTTGTGATACAGAAACACTCAAAGAGACAATTTAAATTTGAAACTGCTATTATGCAGGCAAATGTGCTGGGCTGTGTATTTTTTACTATGCCAGTAAATCTAAATAGTTGACTACTGGAATTGTTAGCTTGAAATATAAAATGTGATAATTATTTGATTTCAATAGAATATTACTTGTATTGTTTTCACATACAAAAATAAGATCTGAGGCAACGAGAAGAAAGTAGAAAAATAACAGTGATTACAAACAAATTCAAAACTTATTTTGAAACCATAAAAGGTTTTTTTTTTTTGCAGGGAATCGGGGAGGGGGGAGAGAACAGACAGGGAGAACAAAAATGAGCCCTGGAGAAGTTTTTTTCTTCTTTTTTTTTAAACCTTGGTGAAAATTGTAATTATTTGCAAATAAAAGCTTATATTACTATTGCTTGCATGTTATTTAAAGAAACAACATTAAACATATGTTTATATAAATGAGAAGTTTCATATTATCACCTTAGGTTTTTCTTATATGGGTTTTTTCATGGACAGCTATAGCTCTTTTAATCCAACATAGTATATTGCACTTGTCAATTGCACAACGCACCCTACACCTCTGGACAAGGTGAGTCATTGCACCAAGGTGGGTGATCAAAACATGTACATTGACGCACCCCTCAGTCACTTAGGTGACTGACAGTTCTTCTGAAATGACTTACCCCAAATCACTCGCCTGTACAAAGTCAATAGGTCTGAAGTAAATTGACCCACCCCAGAGTAGTCAGTCACTCTGGTAACGGACAATTTTGTCCATTGACGCACATATGCGTCACTGTTTCAGGTGTCAATGACTCACATTTGACTGACATTGTCAGGGTAGTTGCAGTGAGTCATACAACTGACAAGTGCATAATAAAAACCACAAAAAATTATTTTCTGGAGAAAATTGGAAAATTAATAAAAATCTGCAACATTAACTTGTCATAGCTTCCAAAGGCCTGCAAAGACAGCAATAAGTATTCTTGTCTATATTACACTGTATTACTCTTGTCTATATTACACTATGAAAGGGCTATAAACATTGCAACAATACTAGACATCCCTATTTTCTACGTTCAGAAATTGACAATTGAAGGCATATGGAAACATTCTCATTATATTCCCAATGCTTGCAACTTGTCTGTCATCTAGTTCTGATATGAAACCAAAATTGATAATTGCATGACGGTTTAATTTTACATTTTGGTGCATATTTCCTCCAAAGGGTAAACAAATTTTTGTAAGACCATATAGGGATCAGTACTCTTTCTTCTGTATGATACACTGTGTATATATACAGCACAAGAAACATACAAAAGCAGCCATGCTGTAATCCTGATAAGGACGTGATCTGCTATTTCTGTGTGTACTTTGAAATAACATGTTCTGATTTTATTTAGCTTGTCACAGTTTTCTTACATGGTTAGATATATACCATAATAAACACAACTCATTTTTTTACAAAGGCCTTTCGTCTTCTTGGTCTCGTTGAATTTAGTCTTTTAATTGTAGTGGGGGTTTTTATAGGTGGAGCTTCTGCATCAGTGATTTCAAGTCATACATATGATTTTGAAAACATACCAACTTATTCAAGGTTTAATCCAACACTTTAAAAAAGTGAAAATTGGTTTAGGTAATAGTGGCTTGGTTTTGTTGCTAACCTAGAAAAAGAAACTCACTGTTTCATTGTGTCATCTCTCAGAAATCAAAAGTCACATAATTGTGCCCTTTTCAATTTCAGTCATATTTTTCTTTTGAGATTCATATGATATTGCCTAATTTTCCTTCTTAAAGGGAAGTGATTCAATCTAAAAATTGCTGCCATTGGTGTTTTAAAAGAATTAGTTCAGTGGTCAAGCATGTTTATCGTATATGAAAGAGGACTTTAAAAGAAACAAAATGGTAAAGAAAGCATTGCAAAATCTTATTCCGTTGAGGAGATATTCAAGTTTAAAGTTTGGTATCATTTGTATAGAAAAGACTGAATCAGACTAGTTGTGATTTCATAGCCTCAGATTCCTCAAAGTCTTTATGTATTCTGTCATATTTTGTACTGCGATTTTGTCACTTAAAACCATGGGGTATGTCAAAAAAGTAGTAAAACTGAATCTAGGAAGGGTATTCATAATATACCACCTGAAGAAAGTTTGAGGGAAAATAATTCAAATAATGAACAAATTAAATAAACTTTCTTTAAATTACCTAACCACTTTGAGGAATCTGAGGCTGTGACATCATAGCTAGTCTGATTTCAGTCGTTTCTATATAAATTATACCAAACTTGAATATCTCCTTAATGGAATAAGATTTTGCAATGCTTTCTTTACCATTTTGTTTCTTTTGAAGTCCTCTGTCATATAAGATAGACATGCTTGACCACTGAACTAATATCTTAGATGAAACCATTTTATACCATCATTATAAACCATCATTCAATTTATTTCTGAGGAATTTTGCTGATGTGAAAGTCTTACATATGCAAATTCTGTCTGAAGATTTTGTCATAGTATAAAGCCACATGGGCACTATACAGAAGTTACTTCTAACTTTTAAATAGAAACAAATCCCAGTTGTCTTCTTATTCCATTGGCACACTTTGTGACAGTTTTAAGGAATTCATTCAGTCCCTAATAAATAGAGGGTGCTATTTGAATATCAGTCTGAAACTCTATTAGTCTGCAGGAAACTCCCTGTTTTATGTCAAGGAGGAAGCACATTGAGTCAGAAAGGGTAAACAATGACTGTTTGACTGTGTATACATTTCAATGGAATTTGTTCTTTATTCCTCAAATAGCACACACTTGAGTGGTGGATTATTGTCAATTGTCTGTGTGAGTGTGTGTATTTAAGCTCTGTGTATGCAATGTAGTATAGAAGTGCATGTACTTCCTTTGGAACAAAAATTACCACATTTATTTATACTAAATGACCTTATTACCCCCATTTCATCATTTTACCTTGATATATGTCATAGGGGTTGAAAACATTGCATAGAATTAAATTTTGTATAAATTATGAAAATGATTTAAACTCAGAAAGCAGGGCCATTGGTCTGGTTTGTCTCAAACTGGTATATATTGGGTATATGATCAGCAAGGAATTTTAAGTTTAATTGTTAGCATGTGAATTGTAAAACAATTAGTATAATTACAATTCACTTTTCACCTTGAGGAGAAGATCATAATTCGCTGAATAGTTTTCCCCAGCCATCCTGTGAGGAATTACAAAATCAGAACTGTACTACGACTCTTGTCATATTAATTCAACACTGGTACAAAAATGATAACAAAAATCTAGGGATTAATTTGATTATCTGTATGTCATTAAGGGATTGTCAAGGTCCCCCTCCCCCATCCCTCTCAAAAAGTGATATCAGTAGTTCACACATCAACTCCTTGATGGTAGACAGTATTATCCTCTTACAGAAAACAGAAGAACCATTTCTTACTTATTTATGTAAAAGTTTCAAACTGAAGTATTTCTACAGAGATGAAAATATTAAAGTTCCGTTTGATATCTTTATAGCTTCAGGGTGCATATTTCAAGTGATAAGGAAGAGTGTGTAACTTCCCTTCAAATTCAAGTCATTAATGATAGGTTATTAGGGCTATCAGGGCTTTGATAACATCAGGATATAAGTATAAGATAATACAGTAGTATTGTCATGTAAGGTAGATTTAAAGTCTGTCAATCAGCTCTGTCCTGTTTGTCGATATCAGTGTCTTATTTATTTTTTCAGATGTCAAAAATTATTTGGGTTGAAAAAATGTCTTAAAGAAGGAATATGATGCACAATCATGGAATGTACTAGAATATATTTAAATCATATTGAAAATGACAATTACCCCCTTCCCCCAATGTTCATGTTAGCTTATCAAAGTTTGAGGAATTTTGAACACCTTCCCCCATTTTTTATATGTTAGCTTATTAAAATTTGAGGAATTTTTATCCCTTCCCCCGATTTGTTAGTTTATCAAAGTTTAAGGAATTTTTATCCCCTTCCCCTGATTTTCATATGTTAGCTTATCAAAGTTTGAGGAATTTGTATCCCCTTCCCCCAAATTTCATGTTAGCTTATCAAAGTTTTAGGATTTTTCACCCTTTTCCTCCAATTTCCACATTTTAGCTGATCAAAGATTTAGGACTTTTCAACCTCTTCTCTGATTTTCATATGTTAGCTTATCAAAGATTTAGGATTTTTCAACCCAAATTTTCATGTGCTAGCTTATCAAAGATTTAGGATTTTTCAATCCAAATTTTCATGTGTTGGCTTAATTATCACAGCTATGCTTGAAGAAATTTCAACCTTACCCCATTTTCCATATAGCTTTATGAAAGCTATGCTAATATGCTTAAGGAATGTTCAACCTCCTACCCTAATTTTCATATATTAGCTTATCAAAGCTATGCTTATTAGCTTATCACAGCTGTGCTTGAGGAATTTAAATTTGTTTCAATAGAAAACTTACTCTAATTTAATTAGGTTTTTCATGAAATCATATTCTTAAAATTCAATTTTAGCCCAAACTAACCTCTTTTAGCTTGGGCTTGCATATACATACCCTAAAAGAGCTCTCAGTCAAAAAGTGGGTGCATCATTTTTGCCAAGTCAAATTTGAAGAAACACTAAACACAGGTGTTGTGTCATTAAGAATTACATAAGTATTTATCATAAAAAAGTCTTGTGCTTGTCAGTACTAATCAGTGCACGAAATGTCTGTTAATATTCTAGACTCCTGAATAATCCGCCATCACCCTCCCCCTCCTTTCCCCACCCCCCTCACATTTCAAGGATTTAAATTTGCTAAAAAAATATTTTAATAGCTCAACAGGTAACTAGAGAATTGTTTAAACAATAAGCTTTAGCTATTATACTGGGGAGTTGTGATTATTACACAAGTCATCAAACAAACCACAATTTACAAAAGTAGTATTGAATTCAAGGTTTCCATTTAATGAAACATCACCTACACAATGACAAATTTGACCTCAATGATTGAAAGCCTTAAATTTCTTAACAAAAACTGCTTTCTTAACAATATCTCAGGTGTATGTGGTGAGCATATAACAATATGTCAGGTGTATGTGGTGAGCATATAACAATATGTCAGGTGTATGTGGTGAGGATATACCTCACCTTGTGGAGCTAATCAGTTAATTCCTTAAGTTGTAGATAAACTAGTGGTTAAGGCCTATGTGAGTAAACCTTTAATCTACATTGAAGGGAGTTTCCTCATTGTAATTGTACTCCATTTTATTGACTTGCTGTTCCTGGTCTGTGATGATTCATGTTTGTTTGGGCAAAACTATTATTTCCTCATTTTTGTAAAGATAGTTCTGTATTAGGAAATGCCATTGTACAGGATAAGTATTTCCTTGTTGTTAGTGAAAAGGATTATTGGGTAAACTTTTGTTTTGTTAAGCTCCCTAATTAGGGATATAGCCATTCAACATCACAATTTGTTTTGAGCAATGTATAGATCGTAACAATTAAAGATAGTAGAACTTAATCTAGGAAGGGTATTTATAATATACCTACTGAAGAAAGTGAGGACAAATAATTTTAATAGTTAAAGATTTAAATCAACTTTCTTTAAAATACATAAAGACTAAGGAATCTAAGGAAATACGTAGAGACTGAGGAATCTGAGGCTGTGACATCACAACTAGTTTGATTTCAGTCGTTTCTACAGAAATGATACCAAACTTTAAACTTGAATATCATCTCAATGGAAGAAGATTTTGCAATGCTCTCTTCACGATTCTGTTTCTTTTGAAGTCCTCTCTCACATAAGATGAACTTCTTGACCACTGATCTAATCCTTAAAGTTTGATAAATATTTCAATTCTAGTAAGCAGATAAGCATTGTCAAAATTTCTGGTCATGATTGTTACCTTCTTGGCAAAAATATTACATGGTTGTAATTAATGCAAGAACACTAGTTGAATTCAAATTCATACAAAAAAATCATTGTGATATGTGGCTTGCATACATAATGTTTCTATAGATGCAAGCAATATGTGCATAATTTTATTCTCTTTGTCCTGGCAGCTCATGTGGTTTAATTACAGCCTCCATAATTAATTCTGCTAACTACTGTATTCAGAGATGAATACACACCAAGATTAATGTGTGTGTGTTTTGACCCATTAATTTCAAGGAAAAGTGATTATGAAAGTGCAGTGTTATTGTGCGTTAGAAATATTTGTAATTAACATTGATTTATTTAATGCTGTCCAAGCCCATACTATATTTTTTTTTAATTATGATTGTATAGTGACACAAACATATCAGAGAAAAATCTACTTACAAATAATATTACTTTTGTGTGATAGTGAGGCCATAATTCCTTGGGATTGGGGTTGGAGGGACCTGTCTCTCCCATTTTCATTTAGTGTATAAGTTTTTGATTTTTTGTAACAGTGCCCTTTGAACATGCCCCCTCCCCCTGACTGACATGCTCCTCCCCTAACTCACACTTTATTGATAAGAATGACAGCCATGATAAAAAAAAATAGACCAGATAGGTATTAATTCAATCTTTTCTACCTCCATGCAAATTCCTTCAAGTTATACCTATTACCTAGTGAAGCATTTTGCACATATAGGGTTTCTTTGTTAGTTAGTACCAAAAAATAAAAAATAAATTGTATTTTTCTTCAGATAAATGTTTGAGAAATTTCTGTAAAATATAAAATGTGTGATGTATGAAAGGAAAAAGGACACGTTTTGTTTTCATTTCTTGTCTTAACCCTTAAATGCCCAGGAAGTCAAAAATGTGATTTAAAATTTTTCAGAACTTTTTTTTTTCAAAATTAGTTTTGATAACTTTCCTTTCGTGTTGTATCACTTCAAGTTTAGTGTATATGAATGCTAAGAAAATAGGCTTTCAATAAAAAAGTCAACATAACAAAAATATCAACATAAATATGCAAATTTCAGGCAAAATTAGGCCAATAGTTTGTGAAATTTCTTTTCCATTGATACCAGTCTAATTTTATATCTGAAAGCAAAATCTGCAAAAACAATGAAAATCAACAAGAAAATAATCACCACTGTAATTACTCGCAAAAAACAAAGCTGTGCACCCGGCTCGGTATTCGAATCTAGGGCACCCATGTTGCAATCCCACACGTTACCGCTAGACTACATTACGTGGATTTTTCATACGTAATTATCGGCATAAACAAAGAGGCGTAGATGCTCTTTTTGATTTCAATCGAAAGTATGTGAATTGGCCTTTCGTATGATATATTACTCGTAGGGGAGTTGTATTGCGATCAGGAGCTTCGATTTTTGCCAAATGTTGGTCTCAAAAAGGCTAAAAATCATGATATTTTTCACAACTTTTGCCAAAAAAAGGATAATTTAAATACTGGCAGTCAAAGTTTGACGCATTGGTGTCTTTTAAGTTCCTGTTGGGTTTTCAGGAAAAAGCAAGGTCTGGAAGTATGGCAAGTAAGCTTTTGAAGAAGAAAAACAAAAAAATTGTTAAATTTGGTGCATTTTTTTTCCTTCTCTATTTCACCCCATCTTTTTACAAAAATCTTTAATATAATCTCCCCATCAAAAAGTAACATTTTCTGACAGAACTGTTCAAGCTCTTCCAAATGATATCATAATCACTGCTGTGGGCCTATTTGACGAAGTAAAATAATATTTTTTGAAAAGTGCCATTATGATCTCTATGACGCACACCAATATGATCTCTATGACGCACACCAATATGATCTCTATGACGCACACCATTATGATCTCTATGACGCACACCATTATGATCTCTATGACGCACACCAATATGATCTCTATGATGCACACCAATATGATCTCTATGACGCACACCATTATGATCTCTATGACGCACACCAATATGATCTCTATGACGCACACCATTATGATCTCTATGACGCACACCAATATGATCTCTATGACACACACCATTATGATCTCTATGACGCACACCAATATGATCTCTATGATGCACACCAATATGATCTCTATGACGCACACCATTATGATCTCTATGACGCACACCATTATGATCTCTATGACGCACACCAATATGATCTCTATGACGCACACCAATATGATCTCTATGACGCACACCAATATGATCTCTATGACGACACCAATATGATCTCTATGACGACACCAATATGATCTCTATGACGCACACCAATATGATCTCTATGACGCACACCATTATGATCTCTATGACGCACACCAATATGATCTCTATGACGCACACCAATATGATCTCTATGATGCACACCAATATGATCTCTATGACGCACACCATTATGATCTCTATGACGCACACCAATATGATCTCTATGACGCACACCATTATGATCTCTATGACGACACCAATATGATCTCTATGACGCACACCATTATGATCTCTATGACGCACACCAATATGATCTCTATGACGCACACCAATATGATCTCTATGATGCACACCAATATGATCTCTATGACGCACACCATTATGATCTCTATGACGCACACCATTATGATCTCTATGACGCACACCAATATGATCTCTATGACGCACACCATTATGATCTCTATGACGCACACCAATATGATCTCTATGACGCACACCAATATGATCTCTATGACGCACACCAATATGATCTCTATGATGCACACCAATATGATCTCTATGACGCACACCATTATGATCTCTATGACGCACACCAATATGATCTCTATGACGACACCATTATGATCTCTATGACGACACCAATATGATCTCTATGACGCACACCATTATGATCTCTATGACGCACACCATTATGATCTCTATGATGCACACCAATATGATCTCTATGATGCACACCAATATGATCTCTATGACGACACCAATATGATCTCTATGACGACACCATTATGATCTCTATGACGCACACCAATATGATCTCTATGACGCACACCATTATGATCTCTATGACGCACACCATTATGATCTCTATGACGCACGCCATTATGATCTCTATGACGCACGCCAATATGATCTCTATGACGCACACCAATATGATCTCTATGACGCACACCAATATGATCTCTATGACGCACACCAATATGATCTCTATGATGCACACCAATATGATCTCTATGACACATGATCTCTATGACGCACACCATTATGATCTCTATGACGCACACCATTATGATCTCTATGACGCACACCATTATGATCTCTATGACGCACACCATTATGATCTCTATGACGCACACCAATATGATCTCTATGACGCACACCAATATGATGTCTATGACGACACCATTATGATCTCTATGACGCACACCAATATGATCTCTATGACGCACACCATTATGATCTCTATGACGCACACCAATATGATCTCTATGACACACACCATTATGATCTCTATGACGACACCAATATGATCTCTATGACGCACACCAATATGATCTCTATGACGCACACCAATATGATCTCTATGACGCACACCATTATGATCTCTATGACGCACACCATTATGATCTCTATGACGCACACCAATATGATCTCTATGACGCACACCAATATGATCTCTATGACGACACCAATATGATCTCTATGACGCACACCAATATGATCTCTATGACGCACACCAATATGATCTCTATGACGCACACCAATATGATCTCTATGACGCACACCATTATGATCTCTATGACGCACACCAATATGATCTCTATGACGCACACCAATATGATCTCTATGACGACACCAATATGATCTCTATGACGCACACCAATATGATCTCTATGACGCACACCATTATGATCTCTATGACGCACACCAATATGATCTCTATGACGCACACCAATATGATCTCTATGACGCACACCAATATGATCTCTATGACGCACACCATTATGATCTCTATGACGCACACCAATATGATCTCTATGACGCACACCATTATGATCTCTATGACGACACCAATATGATCTCTATGACGCACACCATTATGATCTCTATGACGACACCAATATGATCTCTATGACGACACCAATATGATCTCTATGACGACACCAATATGATCTCTATGACGACACCATTATGATCTCTATGACGCACACCATTATGATCTCTATGACGCACACCAATATGATCTCTATGACGACACCATTATGATCTCTATGACGCACACCAATATGATCTCTATGACGCACACCAATATGATCTCTATGACGCACACCAATATGATCTCTATGACGCGCACACCATTATGATCTCTATGACGCACACCAATATGATCTCTATGACGCACACCATTATGATCTCTATGACGCACACCAATATGATCTCTATGACGCACACCATTATGATCTCTATGACGCACACCATTATGATCTCTATGACGCACACCAATATGATCTCTATGACGCACACCAATATGATCTCTATGACGCACACCATTATGATCTCTATGACGCACACCAATATGATCTCTATGACGCACACCATTATGATCTCTATGACGCACACCATTATGATCTCTATGACGCACGCCATTATGATCTCTATGACGCACGCCAATATGATCTCTATGACGCACACCAATATGATCTCTATGACGCACACCAATATGATCTCTATGACGCACACCAATATGATCTCTATGACGCACACCAATATGATCTCTATGATGCACACCAATATGATCTCTATGACACATGATCTCTATGACGCACACCATTATGATCTCTATGACGCACACCATTATGATCTCTATGACGCACATCATTATGATCTCTATGACGCACACCATTATGATCTCTATGACGCACCATTATGATCTCTATGACGCACACCAATATGATCTCTATGACACACACCATTATGATCTCTATGACGCACACCATTATGATCTCTATGACACATCATTATGATCTCTATGACGCACACCATTATGATCTCTATGACGCACACCAATATGATCTCTATGACGCACATCATTAAGTTCTCAATGGCACATGTTTCACATTAACATAAAACTGGGTTGGAGTAGTTGCTATATTAGCAAAATGGGGGAGCTATTTTAATATCGTAATACTGTTGCGGCTCTGGTTTCCATAAGGAAGTATGATTCATGCTATGAGTTGAAACTAACATTTGATTGGTTTTCCATGGACTTTGCTCATTTTGTACACAGTGCATGTGTGTAGTTGCACAGTATCTATTTCTTTTTTTTGTTCTGTATTGTGTATTGCTTTTAGCAAAACAAGTGCATATAACATGAAATGATGCAATGACATGCAATGATAAAAACAGTACATTCTAAAATATATAATTTAACAAAAAATAGTCTCCAATCTAGAATGTTTGTTTAAAATGATGTTTTAGACAGAAATTGTTAGAATTACCTTCAGATTTGTTTTCTGTATTTATAAACATGTCATGATTCATTTTTCATTCATAGCAAATATCAGATAGATTTGTAATTGTGTGAAAGACCCTTCAAGGTTTAGGCACCTAGTAGGTTATATTGTTAATGCATATATATATATATATTAATATATATATATATGTATATGTATATAGATATATATATATATATATATTTATAAATGTATATTTATATATATATATATATATATATATATATATATATATAATATAAATATAAATATGTATATGTATATATATATATATATATATATATATATATATATATATGTATGTATGTATGTATGTATGTATGTGTAGATATATATATATATATATATATATATATATATATATATATGTATGTGTGTATATATATATATATATATATATATATATATATATATATATATATATATATATATATGTATGTATGTATGTATGTGTGTATATATATATATATATGTGTGGTGTGGGTGTGTGGAAGAGAATTAAATTCTGAATAGAATCTTCTTAACAATTTTGTGAATAATTTGTTTTTACCAGTTCATCATGGTTTACCAAATTTCTATATGGTTTGATTAATATCAGTGAAATTTATAATAAGGCTTCTCAAGATCTTGATGTATCTATCAATTATCTTTCTCAAAGTAATTTTGTCCAGTTTCGTTGTTTGGGTGCTTTCATAAGTACTTGTGGCAGAAGCTTTGCAATTACTGAAAAAAGCAGATATTTGCATATTATCTATTTTGATTAAAGGTGGCACTATTTTAAAAAGTGTTTAAAGTCTGAACTCAGATTTTGATGTGATTTTTTAGCTCAACAAAGTTGAGGTTATAAAATGGGAATGTTCTGTTTACTTTCGTCAAATTGAAATGTATTTAGTCGGAGGTTTGTGACCAAAGACTTGTGAAATGTGGCAGTCTTGAAGAGCTTGAATATCTCCACATGGGGTGTATTCAGTTTTTCATTTACTGTTTGCATGCCTGAAATAGAACAATTTTAATAAAAATCTGTAGTCAAATCTGGAAAATATGTGCTGATGTGTAAATGATTGCCTACAGCTGACTGATCACACCAGAGAAATGATAAGCAGTTAATAGCTCCATGTGATAAGACACCCAAGTGCCACTTTGTTCACAATACAGTGCACAATATCCTCTGTTGGGGGGACAGCATACAATAATATCCCTGTTAATCACCCCTGATCATTTTTGTTGCCTGAGTGACTTATCTTCTTTGTCGCAGTGTAAAGTAAATTTGCAAACTTTTCGAAGTTTCTTTCTGGAGTTTCTTCAACCTAAGGTAAAGCAAATTACCAAAAAACGTATTGTTTTATGAAACTTTTTTCCTTTTTATATTGAAATATCAAATGAAGTATGTATTCTTCTGAAAAAGTGGGTGATTGAAGCTTCTTTTTTCTGGTAATTTGGAAGAGGGAGATCTTCACCCCCTCCCTCCCCTCCTCCCTGTCCCCCCTCCTGAAAAAAACATGGAATTTGACTATGCAACCTTAATAAGAGATATCTTGTTAATTATCTTATGAATAATGAAAATATTTTTTATATTTAAAAATTAATGCTGGAGTGGCCTGAAGTTTACTTCTTTGGATTCCATTGGGGAAGTCCCCTGGTGTTCTATGGATTTTGCCCTCTCTTAAGGAAAGTAAACTGCTTTTAGCCAACAAAAAATAAGAAAATTGCCAGTTAAATAGTAAGTCAAGTATTATCAACATGAAAGATTTAAATGTTGTTTTCTCTGAAAATATGTGTTGAGAGGGGGATGAAGTATACTTCCAGCTAATCCAGGGGAAAATCCCCATTTCCACAGGTTTTTCCTTTTCTGGAGGGAATTTATTATTTTTAGCTAAGTCATGTGTAGACTAGAGTCAATTGAATTACCAAACAGCTCATAAAATGATCGCGCCCTTACATCAGCAATGATCTATTTTTCCACATGTTAGAAAATTAAACATCTAAAGGCCACCAAAAATGTACGCATCGCTGCCCTCATGCTCCATACATACAGTCTACAATTATACATATGTACAGAGTTTATTTCGGGAATGGTTCAAGCGGACACAGGGTGTACATTATTTCAGAAATATTTAGTGAGGGCGCTGCAGGTAGCAATCTTGTAGATGTGGGGGCACAATATTGGCATGTTTGTTTGACATCAGCTGCCTGAAGCTGAATTTACACATTTTAATGGAAAATAACTTGGTCTTTTGCATTGGGGGCATGGCCTCATAAAACAGACATGTGTGAAAGCCTTGCTTATTGTTTAGTTTCACCAATAATGTTTGCGGACATCCTTGGTTCACATCATATGATTGGCACATTTTTAGACAAACTAATTGAATTAAAGGATGTACAATGTTAGAGTATATTCAATGGGAATATTGTAAAGAATAAATTGCTTCTCATAAAATATTATTAAACGATGGTAGGCCACAATTTTTTGTATTATTATTTGTATGCAAAACTTGACTTGAAAATGGCAACTCCCTATTTCATCTTCCTTTGATATCATCTTTACTACTCTTTTGAACATTTTTGTGATAAAGTTGAGCTTCAACATCATTGATGTTCTGTTTGACAATTTCATCATTATCTAGGAGACTGGACTTTCAGACAATTTGGTGTGTGTTTCCTGCAGGTGTCACTTGCTGTATAAAGGAGTGTATAGTTAAAAAGTTTTGATGTCAAACGTAGGCAAATTATGTTTAAATAATTAAAACTATTAATACAGCAGAAACTCACATCAAAGTCAATTAAAAACTGTCCATTTTTACAGCATTTTCAATTGTGTGGCTCATTGCGCAATAATGTGTTACATAGGCACATGAATACATCTTCAATTGTTTATGTAAATACTTTGTTTTCAATCGTCTCGAAAATATATTTTGAAGGTCAATATCTGATTTCAACTGTGTATTTAAAAACTTGATTATACCGCTAGGGTAACATTCAATCTGCAATGAAAAACGAAAAAGTTCATAACTGGATAAAACCAGAATACATTGTAAAGAATTACTTAAGGATATCTAAATAGCAGGCCCTGATTAAGCCTTGTTCTTCTGTTGGCATCACAAAGTTCGCCTGACTTCAAACATCCTAAAACTTTGATTGACTATAACTGAAAAACTACACAATCTTTTTCAATATTGTTCAGAATTTAATGTTCTTTCATTTTTATATTAAAAACTGCTATATATCATTAAAGCTTTAACATGGAGGACAAGATGGTGAAGGTTAATGGACAGGTACAAAACATTTATGTTTAACTACATAGTATAGTTGTAAAGTTATGAGTAATCAAAGTTTTAATTTATTTATTTTTAATGTTGAACAAATGTGATGTCTCAACAGGAAAACACCTAAACGTTATGTTTTCTTTATATTTCTTCCCTTAATTTCAGACCTTGAAAATGTTCAAAATGGCTTCTTCAGCTTGAGGTTGGTCCGGGGTATGATAAAGATCAAATCTCCTTCATTAAAATGATCTTCCATTCAAAGAAATGGCAGAGGGTTAAAAAATAGTGGATTTAAATAAGAAAAAAGAGACTGTTCCCACTCACACATCACAAGAGTATAACACAAACATGTTCATATTTGCACAAAAAGCTGTTAAATGTCGTTTTTTATGCAAATTGTGTACTTTTAATTGTGTACTGTTTTTGTGTACTTTTAATTGTGTACTTTTTTGTGTACTTTTAATTGTGTACTTTCTTCATGGTTTTAGTGGATTGTATTTAAATCAATGTCTGTCCATATACCTTGAAGGGCATCTTTATGCTGTGATGGTTATTTGCAATTTAGAATAGAGTATGTAAATTTATGTAAATTTTTAGTTAATCTTGGTAGTGTAGACATGATTTACGTAGTAGACATAAGGTAAGTTCTGATATACATGATAAATGATGTGGGTTTTTTATGGTTTTCCTCTGACAAACTCATACTTGATATTGACCTTTGATTACAGAGATGTTGAGTGAATGGTCAATGTATGTACTTAAATGCATAATCAAGATTTTTCTTATGTGAAAATACATATTATTTTAATTTCAACTAATAAGGTGGGCTGAAGAGTTATTTACATATGAATGTAACAAAACTTACAAGCCTTTTGTTTCTTTTTCATTCCTGCAGAGGCCTCAAGGTGGCTTGACCTATGTTGAATTGGATCATGGCAATGCTCCTGTGACAAATCAGATACATCAACCAGATGAAGAAACACAGTATGCACAGGTTTCATCAGTGCTGGTATGAGGGCAGCATCTACAAGCATGGAGACCGAAGGCAGCTAGAGATCGTGAAACACATCCCATTGAATATTGATGCGCATTAATAATTTGTGCATCATCAGTACTTTGTAATTTTTGATAAGTTTGTAATAGTTTTCCTTCATTTAAAACATTTTCACATTTTCTTCTTCAATTTGATCAATTCTAAAATCACTGACAGGGAAAGCAGGTTATCATTTGCATTAAAGGTCTGCCAATGTAAAGTCGATTAGTATGACAACAACTGATGCAAAGGAAAACTGCCGGAAGATTTGTGCGTGATAAAATCTACACCAGGAGTAGAGGAGTGACAAGGAGACATTTTCTTTGGTATAAATATATAACAAGAGACATACACTCTTGTGGTCAATATCTGTTCCTTCGTCTTGTCGAAATAAGACTCACTGGCACTGAAGAAGAAAATGCTAAGTTTTTAAATCATTTAAGATATGTGAATTCATGGCATTACAAAATGACTCCAAATGTGGCCTACAATATTTGTGAATCATAGTGCCAACAAGAAACCTGTACATAGATATAAATTTACCCAAGTTATCATGATGAACCAGACAGTTCCTTAATGGAGATTTAACAATATCTGAACAAGGAAGGATGCATTTTTTCCACCATTCCTAGTTCTCTTTCTCTCGTAAGTGACAGGCCTTTCTCTTGTAAGTGGTAGACAATTTTGTCATTTTGTCGGCCCATGTTGTCTCAGTTATTACTGAAGGAAGGATATTCCACAAAAACTCCCAAGTTGTCATACTAGGAGCCAAAATAAGTCAGGTGAGCTTGCATATTAGGTTGGTGTCAATGGTTTTAATAATGGGTGTATTCATGCATACAGAGCTATATTTTGCTATAAATAATGCTTAAAACAAGTTTATTGCAATGCTACTGGTAAGTGTTATTTGTGTAAAGTAAATACCAATTACAAGTGTTTATTTAAAGCATTTTATTTTAGAATCTGTGTCATGGTGCGTGACAAGATATGAATTATTTTAAAGATCAAGCCCATAATCTGTCATTTTAGTTGCAAAGATTCAAATTTTCAAATGAAAACTTTTTTGTATCCTGAATTTGTCATCCATA
Organism: Chiridota heheva; assembly: GCA_020152595.1. NCBI lineage: Eukaryota > Metazoa > Echinodermata > Holothuroidea > Apodida > Chiridotidae > Chiridota > Chiridota heheva. Next base: position 59,977 of record JAIGNY010000204.1, read on the forward strand.
AGATGATCCTCTTTAATACTGAGAAACATTCTTATTGGTTGTTGGCCAACTGTTTTCCAACCAATGATTCTCAATGTGTTATTGAAGGTGATTACAGAACTTAGCTTGTATTTGATTTTCTTTTATTTGTAATCAATATTAATTATTTTCTCTTCATATTGTATATACACAGCACCTGTGATGTAAACTTGCACTACACAGTGTTCAGTATATCAAGTCGAACGTAGGCTTAATCACAGTACTTGTTACATAATGTACTAAGGATGTTTTCTTTTTCTATATTTTGATTAGAAATGCACAAGTTCAGCAGTGGAAATGCTAAGGCAATTTCATGTACCATTTGTCAATCAATAGGGAAAGTTCAATTGGGAGTCCAGTTTAAACACTAATATGATTTTCATGACGCAGTTGTTGTAGGTTGTGTGCTTAGTCCATCCTTTTGTGAAGGATGTGATGAAAAACAATGATATGATGTTTATATGTAGCTCTTTTCTATGATACATCAGAGCTCATATACATAGAACCCAATGGCCACAACTTTACTGACAGAGCTGCCCCGTTCAATAGGACCAAGATCTGCCTCATTGGACTTACAGGGGTGGTGCCAGAAGATAGTTTTGGACCACTCTGACATCAGTACTTTGGAAAATGTTATGAATTTGTCACAGAATGCAACTGACATATTTCTTGCTGATCATCCCCTTGTTGGAAAGGCTAGCCTTTAGGTCAATTTAAAAATGTAAATCCAGTACTTATTTATCCAAAATTGGTTATTATTTTTGAGGACGAAAGTAATCATTTGACAGCTTGAATTGCTGATCAATGTGATGAATAATTATTTTTGAATATTTTCTTTGTAACCTGAAGTACTAACATTTCCAAAATTATTTGTACATAGTGTTTAAAGAAGTAAAAGTTCTTTCAATCAGGATTCTGTGCCTTTGATTGTTTTCATGTGATTTGATATCAGGATTATGATCAATCAATCAATATACTTGGAAAAGTTGAGATTATTGGGAGGTTATAATATGTTGGATGATTTTTTGGGTGGATCCTCATGTAGATGATTCTGACAGTTTTTAATGAATAAGGTATTCCAGCACTGATGTTGATTTCTTGGGTGGATCCTCATGTAGATGAATGTAGTGTTGAATGATTCTGACAGTTTTTAATGAACAAGGTATTCCAGCACTGATGTTGATTTCATGTAGATTGTAGTGTTGAATGATTCCAGTTTTTAATGAACAAGGTATTCCAGCACTGATGTTGATGGATAGATGAATGTAGTGTTGAATGATTTGAATTTTTCTGACAGTATTTTTTGAATGAAGATGGATGTGGTGTTGAATATTCCAGCACTGATGTTGATTTCTTGGGTAGATCCTCATGTAGATGGATGTGGTGTTGAATGATTCTGACAGTTTTTAATGAACAAGGTATTCCAGCACTGGTGTTGATTTCTTGGGTGGATCCCCATGTAGATGGATGTGGTGTTGAATGATTCTGACAGTTTTTAATGAACAAGGTATTCCAGCACTGATGTTGATTTCTTGGGTGGATCCCCATGTAGATGGATGTGGTGTTGAATGATTCTGACAGTTTTTAATGAACAAGGTATTCCAGCACTGATGTTGATTTCTTGGGTAGATCCTCATGTAGATGGATGTGGTGTTGAATGATTCTGACAGTTTTTAATGAACAAGGTATTCCAGCACTGGTGTTGATTTCTTGGGTGGATCCCCATGTAGATGGATGTGGTGTTGAATGATTCTGACAGTTTTTAATGAACAAGGTATTCCAGCACTGATGTTGATTTCTTGGGTGGATCCCCATGTAGATGGATGTGGTGTTGAATGATTCTGACAGTTTTTAATGAACAAGGTATTCCAGCACTGATGTTGATTTCTTGGGTGGATCCCCATGTAGATGGATGTGGTGTTGAATGATTCTGACAGTTTTTAATGAACAAGGTATTCCAGCACTGATGTTATACATGAAGCAGAAGGTTTTTTTATATATTTTTTGTATCTTAGTTTAAGAAAGAGTTTTGTTTTATTGTTCATTGTGTATATTTATACAAAGTAGATCTTTGGCAGACTGGCAGTATTCTAGCTTGTGTGTATCCTATTCTTTCTCTTACAGCCTACTGTACCTTCAAGTAGGTTGCTCAGAATATACATAAATAATTTACTTTCATTGTATGCTATGTACTGTATGTGTATCATGAGTTGCTGATGATGTTAAAGTGGGAATCTCCCAAGAAAATTGCTTGAGACATCAGCATTAAACACAATAAGTGGCCTTTTAAGTGTCATACTTCACAAAAATAACAAATTAGCAAAAAGCTTTTAAGTGTCATACTTCACAAAGGTAACAATTTAGCAAAAAGCTTTTAAGTGTCATACTTCACAAAGGTAACAATTTAACAAAAAACTTTTCAGAAGTTCCATAAACAGTACCCAGGCTGGAAATGATATAAATGCCCCTTTCCTCGTGTGCAGCTTACTTCTTTAAGATCGATATGCATTTTTTAGTCATGGTGCTTTTTATTTTATCTTCCTTTTAATGATTTCAATAAATTTGTCTGAATTCTGTTTGACCTTCATGAATCTAAAAGTTAACTGTTTTCCCCATGTGTGTCTTGTTCAGTTCATAGTATTAGTCCATGTTTGTAATACCTGGGCCCATTATTTTTACCTGGTGCATAAAAATTAAAAAACTTTTGTCAATGCTTTGTTGATGGAAATCCTATTAAGCTCAAGATAATGAGGAAATAAAGTTAAGCTATAAAAGTGGTTTGCATTTTCATAGGTGCTGTGGCTCAATGGTTAAGGAGTTATGCTCGTATTCAAGAGGTACCAAGTTCGATTCCTGTCATGAGTGCTGCATTGTGTCCTTGAGCAAGACACTTTACTCTACTTGCTTCAGTCACTCAGCTGTAAAATGAGTACCAGCACTGCTGGGGAGTTAATCTGCGATGGACTGGCATCCAGTCCAGGGGGAGTAATGTACTCTCATCCGCTTGTGCCATGGAAACCGGAGATAAGCACCGGCTTAATGAGCCTAATGGCTTGGATGGATTTAGCTTTTACATCTTCAGAGTGGTAGGGTAAATCTTGTTGTGATTGATTGTCCTTGTATTACTGCAGGGAGCAATTTGCAATGATAAAATTGATTAATGCGATGTAGATAATGAATTGAGTAGCAAAATCGCAATGCATTAAAAAAAAAAATACTTTACATGATTAGAACGTTCAGGAAACTGGTTTAAAAAATTTAAACAATCAAAATTACAGCTATTAAAAATTCCCGATAAATCTATTAATAAACTCACTTGAAGAAGCCTTAAATTCACAAAATAATCTCAAAATAAAAGAAGAAAAATGTGTCTGCTTCAACTTCAGATGACAAGCTTACTCAGATGAGAAAAAAACAAGTGTCTGATAATACAGTCTGACAGTGTTTTAAGTGTGTATCAAGTAGGCCTACATAAGTGCATGTTACACATATAGTTCTCTTCATCCCGGTCTCCAAGTCCGTCTAAAATTCAATTTCACATTTCATCGTTAAAAACTACAGATCTATGATTATTTACCTTCAATTATATTAATTTCATATAGTTCTTTATGATGTCATTTGTTTCGTTTTCTGTTCCGATTGAAAAGATTTTACTGAGTTAAATTGAAGCTCTGACTGCTGATAAAACAGAAGCGTTGCATTGTGTATTGTGTACGCTTTCCAGGGAATCCTGTTCAAGTTGATAAATTCTGTGTCATTTCATCTTATTTTGTATAATTTCTACTACTACTAGCTACATGTACAGTATATTGCACTGAATCCTACTAGCTACATGTACAGTATATCGCACTGAATCCTACTAGCTACATGTACAGTATATCGCACTGAATCCTATGCGTTCTAAACTTCAATTTCACAAATTCATCATTTAAAATCTACAGTTTGGGACTTATTTACTTTTGATATATTTTCAATTGTATATTTCGTAGTGATTTTATGTCATTTGTTTCATTTTCTCTGTGGATGGAAAAGATTTGACCAAGTTTGCAATGAAAGTCAAACCTATTATTGTACAGCCTGTTGAACTGTGTACGTAACTTTATACAATAATTGTGTGTGTGAGCAATTATTTCCGCAACAATTCTCTCAGCAACACATAGTTTAATATTGCTAATCAATTTGTTTGGATTGCTAATCAATTTGTTTGGATTGCTAATCAATTTTCGGTGATGAGTAGCAAAACTGCTAATCAAAGTTCCACAAACAAATTGCTTCCTTTGCTGTTCCATTACCATGGTTCAACCAGTGCTCCATGAGTACCATAATTTAATTACCTCCTAGCAAAAATATTCTGTCAGCCAATTATTCATGAAATATTACTGCCAATTATTTATGAAATTTTTACTTAACACTGCCATGGTGAGCTATGCATACAAGTTTTTGTGTTGATATTTTTGCATTTCTATTACTCCTGAGAGCACACAAATATCATATTGACCAAGTACAAGGTAGTCAACTAAAATTATTTAAAGAATCATAAATCCCTAATGTTGATTTGATTGTATGGGTAGGTCCAACACATGTATTCATTTATTTTATTCTTTTTAAAGTTAATTGGGATTTCTTTTCAAATGCATTTGTAAAATAGTGAGACTCAAAATATAATTATTGTTGGATGTATTAGAATCAATATTTCCAAATAGAGGCCCTAATTCCCAAAAGATTACAATTGTACTTGTCATTTGGAAATAAGTAGAAATTAATTACTGTGCCTCATACTGACTCTCAGACTGTTCTGCAGTACTCAGCACATGCACATATTGTACATGACAGTGTGCAATGAATCTAACATCAGTATTATTAAATTCAAAATCCATATGTCAAAACTTGGTTTTTCCCTTGTGATGTCAATTTTCACAGAATATCATTTTTCCCCAAGGGATGTTGTCAGGGAACTATCAGGGAACTATCAGTGACCTTTACAAGGTGTTATTGCATTCATTTCACTAATATTATAAATCAATAAAATTACACTACTTAGCATATAAGTTAGTAGTTAGGGGGAAAGGTCAAATCAGGAAATCCCTGGTCAAAACCCTCAAGTGTACACCATATGGTTTCAATTTGTGATGTATAAAGTGCAAGTACTGTTAGGTCAATGGTTATTGATCTTTGGATTCAATGGGAACTGTAATCTGAGTAACAACTTCAGATTGTAAAAGACATATGGATCACAAGGTGTTACAAATTTCAGTATGTCATTCTTGTTCAGGCTGGTTGTTGCATACTGATACCATTGTTACACTCCTCCTTACCCCATTAGTCCCCCATAATCATTTACTTAAGAATAAATTATGTTCCAAGATTTGAATTCTTTGCCAAAAACAAGATTATATGGTCACCCAAAACAGTTAGATTTTGGTGTGGGTGTAATTTTAAGAGGTGCTATAGCTCAGTGGTTAAGGAATCGTGCTCGTATTCGAGAGGTACCGAGTTTGATTTTTGTCGTGAGCGTTGCATTGTATCCTTGAGCAAGACACTTTACATGCTTTAGTCCACTCAGCTGTAAAATGAGTACCAGCATTGCTGGGGAGTTAATCTGCAATGGACTGGCATCCCGTCCAGGGGAGTCATGTACTTTCATCTGCTTGCGCCATGGAAGCCAGGGATAAGTACTGACTCAATGAGCCTAATGGCTCGAATGGATTTAGCTTTTTATCATTTACTTAGGAATAAATTATGTTCCAAGAATTTAATTCATTGCTCAAAACAAGGTTATATGGTCACCCAAAACGGTTAGATTTTGATGTTGGTCACAGTGTAATTTTAAATGTGGTGCTTATTATTATTTTATGATCAATTATGGACTGTAAGTAAAGGATGGCATAAAGATTGATGGTTCTATCTTTACTTTTTGATTGTCTTTTTGACACAAAAAAACTCAATTAAATGCTGGTTGCTTTGATGAAGTAAATCCATTAGTTGATTTGACCCACAATCTGAAAAGAAGTGTTAAAGTACTTGAGACGTAAAGACAGGACTAAAGAATGTGAGATAGGTGGCATTTTGCTGCACTTGTGATGATGAATCATTGTGCTCATATTCTTGTGCAAAATACAAACTTAAGTTTTCAGTATGGCTATGACTGATCAGATCTCACAAACCAGAAATTTTAAGTTTTTAAAGGAGTATTTCTGTGGATTTTTATTTTTATGTAAATGATAAAAATTATTAAAGAAACAATTTGGTGTAAAAGTCATGCTGATATCTTATTCCGTTTAGGAGTTAATGTATTTCTTAGAAAATTAATTGCCTGTTTCTGAATTATTGGAAACACTGTTTGTTTAATTGCTGAGATTGGGTACAACATGCACTTTGCAAGAACATGCTTTGCCCATTTGCTCAGGAACCTTTAAATCTAAATGAAAGAAAGATGCATTTTCATTTCAAAGAAATACATAAAGAATTATCTCAGATCTGCAATTATGACATCACACTTAAACTGCAAGGTCACTTTACAACACACTTTCCAAGGCTTTGAAATGCAATAACTCCTGAACACAAGAAGATATCAACATGGTTTTTACACCAATCTGTTTCTTGAATATTACTCTACCATATAGATGAATATGAAAATTCATGGGAATATTCCTTTAAGAGAAAAGGAAGAAATGTATTAAACAGTGTGTAAGATCATCTCCAATATTCCCCATCAGTCGCAACTACTGTAGAGTATTATCATGGTTAAGATACCATATGTTTGGCTTTGTAAAATTGGTAGCAGACAGAATATGAATAAGAAGGTAGATTGTACATTCAGAAAATGGTTTTGAAATTAACTTCACTCCTCATTTTGTAAAAAGTGCTTTCAGAGAAGAATTATACTGACTGGGGAAGTAATTATTGTAAGGATGTATTTAAATGCAACATTTTTATAATTTTTAGCAATTCATGTAGCTGTTGTAGCTGCTAAATTTTGTATTATTAATCTGGCATTCCATTAAATATGTGATGTTTAGGTAGTGCTTAGTATCCATCGTTGTGACTTATTTCATTCATACAGTAGTTTTATATTGATACTGATCAAGTTCATTAATTTTATTTGGAATTTATTTGGATGAAATAGCAATTTGTACTCTATTAAAACTTGCAATGGAAACCAAGAGAGGTGTACATGGTTGCTAAGGATACTCCTACTTAATGCTTAGTATACATCTCTCTTACTTCTTTCATTCATAGATTAGTTTATTGATATCGCAGATAAAGTTCATATATTTAGTTTGGAATTTATTCTAATGAAACAGCAATTTGTACTATATTAAAACATCAATGGAAACTAAGAGATGTCTACATAGCTGTCCCCTGCACTGTGGTGGTCCTAGAGTTTGATTATGCGACAATTTGATGACAATTGGTCAGTATTTATGGCACAAGGAGAGGATAAACCTCAAATTCACGAACGCCCATCCTTACAAGTCAGTTTGGAAGATGAATCCATGGGAGTTTTATTCTTCTGTTAGCAAAAATTGCTATTTATACATTTTTCTGTAACAAAACTACTTCAGATAATTTTCACAGCAACAACCAGTCCCATTAAAAGTTCCCTATGGAACATAAATGAAGCCAATATGTTAGGAAATTGAGTTAGGATACTCAATGGTTTGAACATATCTCATGACCAGCACTGTTGCCTATGATACATTGGCAAGTTGTTTTGTGAGGTTTCATTCACAGGTCCATCAACCTTTTGGAAAAGGTGGTTTTAAACTTGGAATATGGAGAAATTTCTTATGGGGGAGTTAATGCATAGGAGGATAGTTGCCAGACAGTTGTATTCTTTTCTCTGTGTTCATTCAGATCTTTAGGCCAAAAATAAATTTTGATTGAAGTTATTATTATGCTTGATTCAAGAAGATGACAAAGACCTACAGCAATGTCTTGAGATGGTTTGACAGTGTTGACTGTACAAGATAACAGGTCAAAAAATGGAAAGTACTTGACCAAATATATATTGGTAATAATCAAAACATTTTGAACATCTAATATGAGCTTCAGTTAATAGTTGCTGCCAATATATGTATTTCTAAGTATGCATTCCAAAAACTTCAATATTTGAGGTAGTGATGGTTATTCATTTTCATGTTTCATGCAAGGTTGTGTTCCTTTTCATCAATGTTTCTACTTTAGCAATCATTCTGAAGTTTTTGAGTTGAATGAAGTTTGGAGTTGCTTTTGAAATATAAAAGGCATTTCACTTGTTCTTCCTGTATTGGTATGAGAGTCTGTTTTCTTCATTTAAGAGGAGCGTATCATTGAACAAAGCATAGATACATAGATTGAAAATCATGACCATTTGACAGAGGTATCCCCAAAGATATCGCCTGGCAAACGTACTTATATACATATGATGTACCATGGATTTTGTTCATATGATTGACTAAATCCAAGTGCTAAGTATAGTATCATCTTCTAGAGGGCAGGATTGGAAAATACACAAAAAGTCAATTCCACACTTGGCGAGGAATAATTAAGTGTGGCGAGTACCACAGTATATTATAATATTTCTACGCGCCACTAACATTTTTTGCTTGCCCATGGTGAAGACGCGAATAGTTTTTCCAACCCTGCTACAGGGTCAATTTGAAGAAATGGATTGACTTGAAAGGTACTTGAAAGTGTGATATTGGAATATACTTCAAAGTGTTCATGTAGAAAATATACTGCACCAGTTCATAAGGAATAATATATTTACTTTAATCCTAAATAAGTGAGTGTACAAAAAAAATTGATGTATATCACAACAGTGTCATACAAGAAAGTTTCTTGGGGATATTCCCAAGTTTCATTGTTATTGAATTATAGTTATGTAAATTTTTGAATAGTTGGAATATATATTAATCAAGGTAAGCTTTGTTTTTACTAATCAGTTCCCCAGTCAGAGAGCAGATTTTTTTTGCTTCTGTACGAATTTTATAAGCATATGTAGTGATTTTGGAATTTCATATTACTTGGTGTATTCAGAGATAAGCTTTAATAAACCAACAAAAGATATTGCACATTTTGGATATTCTCAGTTATTTATTTCATTTGTTGCACTTTTTGTTTCTTTTTTCCTTATCATTTAAAATTAAGATTTGATTCTAGTATGACTGTAGGTCTCAGGATTTCTACCTGAAAACAATACAGGGGCACCAACAATGTTTCAAAGCAGGGATAATGATGGGAAGTGGATAGATTTGAGAATTTTGATTCATTATGATGACTTTTGGAAGATTTAGTATGAAAAGGTCTTTATGTGGACTGTAATGCTTGGTCATTTTTCTTGTGGATAATTGCTCACTATCACATGTTTTTGATATTCAGACTTAGGACTGGCAACAAAATATATGCCACATATATTGCAGAGATGTTCATCTGCCATGTATGAATTCACTTCTATGTTTGAGGGGACCAAGCTATAATAGTCAGGAATTATTGGAGAATAATTTGATGAAATTTAATTCTTTTCAAACAATTCAGGAGATTCTCCTCTTATGGAGAAAATTATTTTCCCCAAAGGGGGAAAATCTCAGACGCCATTTCAAGATTACCCATGATGCCTTTAGTGAAACAGAGTAACGCCATGGCACAGAACTTGTATGGGTTCTATTAATTTTATAACCAAGTAGGTCAATTTCATTTTTTGCATTTTCAAAATCTATACTTCTCAATCTACGAATTGTCGGTTCCCAAATGGACATCCACCATTTAAGAGATATTTATTGATAAATTCTGGCCTGTTTTCGCTGGGGATTATCGAAGTAACGGACACCATCTAGTACCGAACAAGAAAGAGAATGTCCATTGTACAAACAGGTATGCACACAAGGCAGCCTGGTCACTTAGCACATACAATGACCGCATATAAGCTAAATAAAAACCATAGGTCAAAGCACGTAAATGGAAATCCGGAAGTTACATAATTTACATAGGTTTTTACCCTCGGGGAAAATATTTTTCTCCTGAAGAGGGGAATCTCCTGAACTGTCAAAGTAGATTGAACTTTCCTCAAAGAAGGATTGCAGATTTGTCAAAGTAAATCTTTGATCATGTTTGTATGCAGGAAATGTATGAACCTAAACATGCTAAATAGTTCTTCAGGTTCTGGTAGGCACCATGTCTCTTATTTGAGAGAAATCACCCTCTTTCATGAAACTTGGCCCACTCTCAGAATAATTACCAACTATTTACTGTGACCATCCTCCCACCTACTTTTCGAGTCCCATATAATCCTCTGAAAAATTCTTCCTCACCCATGCAGTAGTGAATGTAACATTTTACATTGGATAAAGTGGTTTAAATGAAATTTGAGTGTGTGTGTGTGGGGAGGAGGGGGGGGGGAGGTGGATCTCCTTGAGGAAGACTGTATTTTTACTACCAAATTCTTCTAAGGCAAAACTAATATAGTTGTCTGATCTGTGGCTGAGTGGTGTAACTGACACACAAAACCATTTTACCCTTTAAATTGTTTCCAAATCTTTGAAACCATAGCATGTTGCACCTTTTTAAAATTTTAAACTATGTTTATTTGTTTGTGTTGTCACCAATTGGGTAATCAATCTGCCCCCTTCCGCCCCTCACAAACACACACACCTCCAATTTCCTACATCAAATTCCCATACATGATCAGTTTCATGTAATGGAGAGTTCTCCAAATAAAGGGTTCCAATAACTCCACTTGACCTATATATTAGCCAACGTCACAGATGAAATCTGTGCATTTTTCACCAATTGTTGTCCACTTGACTAAGTGTCGTTTCACCGAATTGATTATTAATCCCTTCTATAATGTTATATATATCTTCCTTAGTAACAAGCGGACACCTTTTGCTTTGTATCAGATGGAATTTACGCTGGAGGAGTCTCCTGTAAAAAATCATGTATAGCATCTAAGAATTTCACTGAGTATATTTCTCAGGGAGGCAGCCCGTGGACTATAATGTGCAAATTTTACCCCTCATTGTTTCAAATACAATGTATTTAAATAACGTAACTGAAGAGCTTAAGCACAGCAGGATTTGTCCACTGAGTGTGTGTGTGTATTAGTAGGGGGGGGGGGAATGAAATTACCATATATTACAAAAAATTACTGCACAAAATATATAAATATGGAAAATAAGTAGGAGGGAGTGTCCCCTAAAAAAAAAAAAAGGGAAATCCTACCTATGGTCCTAAGTGATACTATCTCTCTTATTGTGCAGTCCTATTTTGAGGGCTAGAGTACCCCACTTCCACAAAGAGGGTAAAAAAGTAGAACTGGGTAACCTTTTACCTTTAATTTAAGAAATGATGTCTTGTGGTTTGGACAACTTATCTTCATCTATTTGTTAATACAGCTTAGATGTATTGCATGTAATTTGCTCGGTATTGTGCCATCACAACTGTAGTAAGGGTTTCCTGTATTAAGTAAAGGATTAGTTCAGGGGTCAAGCATGTATATCTTATATAAAAGAGGACTTCAAAACAAACAAAATAGTGAAGAAAGCATTCAAAATTATTATGCCGTTAAGGAGATATCTAGGTTTAAAGTTTGGTATCATTTGTGTAGAAACGATTGAAATCAGACTAGTTGTGATGTCATAGCCGCCAATTACTCATAAGCCTTTATGTATATTTTGTCCTGCGATTGTGTGGCTTAAAGGATTATTTTATTGGTCAAGCGTGTTCATCTTATATGAAAGAGGACTTCAAAAGAAACAAATGGTGAAGAAATCATTCAAAATCTCTATGTATTTAAAACAAGTTTATTTAATTTGTTCACTATTTAAATTATATTTCTTCAACTTACTTCAGGTGGTATATTATAAACACCCTACGTAGATTCAGTTTTAATACTTTTCTGACATATTCCATGGTTTATAAGCCACAAAATCGCAGGACAAAATATGATAGAATATATAAAGATGTAGTAGGAATCTGAGACTATAACATCACAATTAGTCTGATTTCAGTCGTTTCTATACAAATGATACCAAACTTTAAACTTCGATATCTCCTTAATGGAATAAGATTTTTGAATGCTTTCTTCACTACCGTACTTTCTTTTGAACAACCTCTTTCATATAAGGGATATGTCAAAAAAGTAGTAAAACAGAATCTTGGAAAGGTATTTACAATACACCACCTGAAGAAAGGTCAAGGAAAAATGATTTAAATAGTGCAAAAATAAATAAACTTTCTTTGAAATATATTAACAATTGTTAAAAATGAGAGGATAAAGACATCAACTTTCCATAGTAGACTTACTACACCAGTCATTTCTACACAGTTAGGATGGAGCTTTAAACTTAGATATCTCCTTAATTAACAGCATAAGATTTTTTGAATGCTTTCTTCGCCGTATTGTTTCTTTTAAAGTCCTCTTTCATATAAAATGGACTTGCTTGACCAATGAACTTATCCATTAAAGGAAGGGGAGCGGTAACCATTCCAAAAATATTCCAGATACCCCCCAAAATATCATAATTCTGTTTGTAAAATTTTAGAATGACTTTTTCCATTTCAGCAATCACATTTTGAACGCCAGCATGACCACAGATGTAAAAAGCTATCAACTGTCAAGGCCCAGGCTGGGTTGGGTAGACACGCCAGTGCACCACAACTAATTATTAAAGGCCGTGGACTTTGGCTTGGTTGTCAATGTTATGTCTGTCCGTACGTCGTACCTGTGTTCTCGTTTGGGTCGTATTAAGCGTTTCGTGATAGCATTGTTACTATTATAACCGAATACGAAGGCGGTGATCCCGTCATTGTAATTATGGGTTCACTCGTCGTCGTCATGTGAAGGTGACTCCTTAAAGGATTAGTTCAGTGGTCAAGCATGCCCATCTTATATGAAAGAGGACTTAAAACGAAACAAAATGGTGAAGAAAGCATTTAGATATCTTATTCCGTTAAGGAGATATTTAAGTTTAAATCTCTGTCTTATCTGCGTAGAGATGACTGGTGTAGTAAGTCTGCTATGGAAAGTTGGCATCTTCATCCTCACATTCTTAGCAATTGTTAATGTATTTAAAAAAAAGTTGATTTAAATTTTTTACCATTTAGTTTATTTTTCCTCAAACTTTCTTCAGGTGGTACATTATAGATACCCTTACTAGATTCAGTTTTACTACTTTTCTGACATATCCCATGGTGTTTAAGCCTCAAAATCGCAAGACAAAATATGATAGAATACATAACGACTTTGAAGAATTGAGGCTATAACATCACAACTAGTCTGATTTCAGTCGTTTCTACACAAATGATACCCAAACTTTAACCTTCGATATCTCCTTAACGGAATACGATTTCTGAATGGTTTATTCACTAGTTTGTTTCTTTTGAAGTCCTTGTTTATATAAGATAGATTTGCTTGACCACTGAACTTTAATCTGCTAATACTGAACATACTGAATACTTAACCTTTTCTCTTTTTATTCTGCAGAAAAGAAAAGCAAGGACCCCACCACAGAAAAAGAAGAATTCTGGTTGTCTCTCCGCCGGCAACCATCTGCATCAATTAACTTAAAATACACTGATATCCAGTTATCTGAAAGCATTAAGAGATAATTACGCGGGTATATTGTCAAAAATAGTTGAGAAAAAGTGATGAGAAGAATGCAAAGTGAAATTGATATTTAGTCGCTGGTGTTATTATAGGAAAATGTTCTTCAATGACTCGGGTCACCATCTGAATGATCTCCTCATACCATAAGGCATAGGCATAGGAACAGGTGGGGCACGTGCCCCAAATGTTGCAGTGACCTACATGGTACTCCACATGTTTTTTTGTTTTGTTTTTTTTACCATTTAACTAGTGTTGTAGCATATCTTTGCGCCCCCCCCCCCCTCCCCAATGAAGAACATGTTCTTACGCCTATGCCATATGGATTGGAATGGGTGTTCCACTTCAGCAAGAGGGTATCCAACTAATAGTCTCGTAACAAGAAGGTTGTTATCCTACTTTTTAACTTAAAAATGATGAATATGAGAAATTTTCCCGGCAAAATGTTTGGACATGGATTTGCATGTTTTTGGCTCAAGGAGCTTGGCTGAAAGAATGAAAAATCACTGGTTCTGGAGACTGGTTCCTCGAAAGGGCGGCGGAGCATTAAAAATATTGAAGGGGCTCAATGTTGTGAAACTAGCATTAATGTCTCAATTTCAACTGAATTAAGTAGTTAATAGATTTTCAACGCACTAACATCTAAAATTATTGGGGGTGAAGCTCAGCCCCGTCTCTGCTGCCCCTGCAAGGGTTTATAGTAATACATGGTCTACATATAATTCAAATGGTATTTTGAAAGGAATTACACCAGGGCCCCAGACAATAGCTTATATCCACTCTTATGTGTTCGTTCATAGCCTGCCAGAGAATAGGATCCTAGTTGTTATTGTTCAAGCTTCTCTACTATCATTCCAGAGCACCAGGATTTACTTTCCTTGTTTCACTGTCATCATTTTCATTATTGCGGAAATAATTTTTTCTTATTGAATTAATTGCTACTTATTAAAACAAAACGGCTACCAAGGCCGCCCTTCCTCTTTTGGTTGGGAGTGTAAATGCTGTAAAACACACCAAAAAAAAACCTCAGAACCTGGGACCTTTCGCCCACACCGACCGGCAAGTTACAAAAATCTAAAATGTTGAGACCTCTTCGCCAGACCCGTTGCTTCTTCCTTCTACTTCATTTAGTTCTACATTCCAGAAAAAAGGTCCTCAATTTCCAGATTTCAGGAAACGATAACACCCTCCTCCCTCCCCCAATGGAATAACCTACTTCTTGGGTATGATAGTTACGGCCTGATGGCTATAGATGTACGGATCTTTTCTCATTATTATTCACTGCATTAAATATAAGATAAGCGGGTCGCAGTTTTACGGTTTGCATTTTACTATACCAAAGGATTTAAGAAAGTCATATGATCAATTTCCGTTTATAAGATTATTGATAGGCACTTCCTCACTTAATTGGTGGGATAATTCATGTTATATACTATACAGCTATATATACGGTTTAGAGGCTTCAAGTGGATTAATTCTAAAGTATGGTCAAATTCTGATACATATAACGAGGCTGCAAATCATGCCGTAAACGGATCAGTAAACTAGTTTATACTTACGCACACAATTTATGTTTCAACAAATAGGCCCCTATATAAGTTGCATATTTTTCAAGGTCTTACATGCTTGTACATAGGCCTACCAATTTTCAAATTGTTTGAAAGTGAAAGTTTCATCATTATTTTGTATTTCAATTTACCTCGCACATATCAAGGAGCTTCTACACAAGCTCCTTGCACATATCCCAATCTCATTTTAAAAGATTTTTAAGATGCCTGGTATTAAAACCAAACTTGTCAGAGCCCGGACTACGAATTACAGAGTAAACGGTAAACATTCTATTTATCGTTTTACCAGGTCAGTGGAACATAAAGGTCGGTGACAGTCAACACAGTGAGGAACAGATTTTCAACTGTCAGACTGTACAAAAACTAAATGATAAAAAATGTGGTATAAGATGGTGTATTTTCAATAGCTTATATTCACTCTTATGTGGTCGTTCATAGCCTGCCAGAGAATAGGATCCTAGTTGTTACTAAGTGTTCAAGCTTCTCTACAATCATTCCAGAGCACCAGCTGACCAGGATTTACTTTCCTTGTTTCACTGTCATCATTTTCATTATTGCGGAAATAATTTTTTCTTATTGATTTAATTGCTACTAATTCAAACAAAACGGCAACCAAGGCCGCCCTTCCTCTTTGGTTAACAGTGTAAATGCTGTAAAACACACAAAAAAAAAAAAATACCCTCAGAACCTGGGACCTTCCGACCCCCAAGTTACACAAATCTAAAATGTTGAGACCTCAGTGCCAGACCCCTTGCTCCTTCCTTCTACTTCATTTAGTTCTACATTCCAGAAAAAAAGGTCCTCAACTTCCAGATTTCAGGAAACGATAACACCCCTCCCTCCCTCCCCAATGGAAAATCCTACTTTTTGGGTATGATAATTACGGCCTGATTGCTATAGATTTACGGATCTTCACTCATTATTATTATTCACTGCATTAAATTTAAGATAAGGTCGCACAGTTTTACGGTTTGCATTTTATTTTACCAAAGGATTTAAGAAAGTCATTTGATCAATTTCCGTTTATAAGATTATTGATAGGCACTCCTCACTTAATTTGTGGGATAATTCATGTTATGTACTATATATATATATACGGTTTAGAGGCTTCAACTGGATTCATTCTAAAGTATGGTCCATATAACGAGGCTGCAAATCATGCCGTAAACGGATCAGTAAACTAGTTTATACTTACGCACACAATTTATGTTTCAACAAATAGGCCCTATATAAGTTGCATATTTTTCAATGTCTTACATGCTTGTATATAGGCCTACCAATTTTCAAATTGTTTGAAAGTGAAAGTTTCATCATTATTTTGTATTTCAATTTACCTCGCACATATCCCAATCTCATTTTAAAAGATTTTTAAGATGCCTGGTATTAAAACCAAACTTGTCAGAACCCAGACTACGAATTACAGAGTGAACGGTAAACATTATAATTATCGTTTTACCGGGTCAGTGGAACATAAAGGCCGGTGACAGTCAAGACAGTGAGGAACAGATTTTCAACTGTCAGGTCACTGTACAAAAACTGAAAAACGAGACAAGAATAATCAGTTTTGCGAACGTTAATTCATGTTCACAACCATGGCCGTACGGGGCGGGGAATGGGGGAGGGCGGAAGTCTCCCCTCCCCTCCCCCCCCCTTTATTGTCGGGCCGATACAGATCTTAATTGGGCAGGGAATCATGCCCGATTCAGCTAGATTTCCCGATAATTGAAGTAAATTCTTCGAAAATCGAAAAAACTGCCCAAAAATGGAAGAACATTTTCCAAGAATTTTCCGTATAAAGGAAGAAAAATTCCGAGATTCAAAGAAAATTGCCAGGAAATTCAGAAAAGCTCAGAAAATTGAGGAAAACGCGAAAATTTCCCCCAAATTGAAAAATCTGCCAACAAAATTTCCCGATCATTGCCCGGAAATAAATTTTACTTTCCGAAGGATATCTCACCCCCCCTCCCCCTCCCCTTACCTCTCCCTCACCCCATCCTAAAAATTCTGGTGAAGCCAATACTCAACATTAATTGTTTATATACAGATTGCAATTTTTCCTTCGTAATAGGTAGTCGAGTCGGGAAAAAAAGTCAACCCCCCCCTCTTTCCTGAGTAAGATGATCCGTACGGCCATGCTCACAACAAATGAAAGGCTGCCTCTATATCCTGATATCATGAGCCTTGTGTGGGCCATTATCCCCACGGTTATATCCCCTATATTATGACTGTATGAAAGATTAATATGTGCGTATTTACTAAAGTATGTTCCCCCATTATTTCATTTTGAATGGCGAATCTTATTTACTTATAGAATGGTACATATATGTTTCAAGAATTTATACCGTGCACATCTAGATTAGCGAGATTATTCACATATGAACTTAAATTGTAAAAAGATACTTGAGTAAAACACTTGAAGGAGTATCTTCTTTACTATGGTTCAATCAGTCAGTGGTTTCTTTTGAAGTTCAAAGTTTGATTTAGGAATATGGCAGCATGGGTGTAACCAGAGCTGGGTTCGACAGGGTCGTACCGTCCTCCCAAAAGTAAAATGGTAATAATAAAAGGTCCAGAAAATATGTTAGTATGTCCAATTATTTTCCTTGGCAATCCAAAAAGCTGGCTTAACCCCTGGGCAAGGAACACGACGCCGGGACCAGGAATACATTTCACCTTACAGTCGGGATAATTGAAGTAAATTTTTCGAAAATCGAAAAAACTGCATAGAAATGGAAAAACAAATTCCGAGAATTTCCCGTTATGAAGGAAGAAAAATTTCCGAGATTCAAAATCTACCTACTGTGGTGTAGCGGTTATCATACATGTCTACAGACCACAAGGTCCTGGGTTCAAGCCTGGGTTGGGTAGACACGCCAGTGCACCACAACTGGTTATTAAAGGCCGTGGACATTGACTCGGTTGTCGATGTTATGTCTGTCCGTACGTCGTACCTGTGTTCTCGTCCAGGTCGTATTAAGCGTTTCGTGATAGCATTGTTTCTATCATAACCGATTCCGCAGGTGACGACCCCGTCATTGTAATTGTGTGTTCACTCGCCTCGTCGCCGAGATTTAAAGAAAATTGCCAGGAAATTAAGAAAAGCTCGGAAAATTGATGAAAACGCGAAAATTTCTCCCAAATTGAAAAATCTGCCCACAAAATGTCCCGAACATTGCCTGGAAATGAATGCTACTTTCCAAAGGCTATCACACCCATCCCCTCCCTCCCCCACCCCACCCCAAAAATGCTGGTGAAGCCAATACTTAAATTTAATTGTTTATTTACAGATTGCGATTTTCCCTTCGTAATAGGTATTCGAGTCGGGCAAAAAGTCACCCCACCCCCCCCTCCTCCTGAGTAAGATGATCCCCACGGCCATGCTCACAACACATGAAAGGCTGTCTCTATATCCAGATATCATAAGCCTTGTGTGGGCCATCATTCCTACGGTTCTATCCCCTAAATTATGACTGTAATGAAAGATTAATATGTGCGTATTTACTAATTTATTTCCCCCAATATTTCATTTTGTATGGAGGAATCTTATTTACTTATAGAATGGTACATATATAAACTTTAAAGAATTTATACCGTGCACATCTAGATTAGCGAGATTATTCACATATGAACTTAAATTGTAAAAAGATACTTGAGTAAAACACTTGAAGGAGTATCTTCTTTACTATGGTTCAATCAGTCAGTGGTTTCTTTTGAAGTTCAAAGTTTGATTTAGGAATATGGCAGCATGGGTGTAACCAGAGCTGGGTTCGACAGGGTCGTACCGTCCCCCCAAAAGTAAAATGGTAATAATAAAAGGTCCAGAAAATATGCTAGTATGTCCAATTATTTCCCTGGGCAATCCAAAAGGCTGGCTTCACCCTGGGCAAGGTATACGACGCCGGGGCCAGGAATACACGGCACCTTAGAGTCGGGCTTTTGGTATGGCCCTTTAATAATTTGCAAGACAATGTTTTTAAGCATTCTTATTTTCAGGGCGACTAAGGAGGGAATGGGGGTGCTGACATTTGTATATGACAAAAATCTTTGATTGTCCCAACAGAAAGTCTCAAATTCCTCATGCATTAACAACTCACTATCGACAAGGACCTGAAACGATGGCGTTGCCAGAGACTTTGAAATGACTGCGCGCAAAAGGCGCTAACCGCTTGGTGTCCAGGATCCAGCTAAATGGTGCCTGGTGGGATCCATGGACAAAACGCTGGTCCAGTAGCGTAGGAATAGGGGGCTGGGAAAATTCCTCCAGTCCCCCTTCTTTCCCCTCTCCCCGAAAAGAATCGGAAAACAAAGTCTCTAACTGACACACCAGTAGTAAATTTGATGAATACTAGCGATCAGTCGCACATAAGTTTAATTACATTTCCATGTTATATATCGTTAAAATCTATGTGTTCCAAATTCCCAGCCTCTTCATCGGAATTTGCATATATTATGCACATTTGCTCTAAGCGGATTACATTGGTCCCCCGTCTCATTGGTCCCCCGTCTCATTGGTCCCCCGTCTCATTGGTCCCTCGTCTCTTTGGTTAGACGGGGGACCAATGAGACGGGGACCAATGAGACGGGGGACCAATGAGACGGGGACCAATGAGACGGGGGATCAATGAGACGGGGGACCAATGAGACAGGGGACCAATGAGACGGAGCACCAATGAGACGGAGACCAATGAGATGGGAGACCAATGAGACGGGGGGACCAATGCGACGGGGCACCAATGAGACGGGGACCAAAGAGACGGGGACCAATGAGACGGGGGGACCAATGAGACGGGGACCAATGAGACCGGGGACCAATGAGACGGGGGACCAATGAGACGGGGGACCAATGAGACGGGGGACTATAGATATTATCCCGGATTTTTGAGATAAGAAAGACGAGAGCCTGCAGTGGTATTTGTGGGCCCAATGCCCATCTATCTATGCCATAAACGGAGTGGGGGAGGAGATTGTTGGAGAAGCGAAGCGCTGGTGGAACTGTCCCCAACTTACTCAACTTTGTTATAAAGGGCACGAATATTTACTGTCCCCAACTTACTCAACTTTGTTATAAAGGGCACGAATATTCTAATATTTGTTTTAATATTTGTCCCCCAATAAATTTTCCTCGAAAAAAAGTCACCTGTTGCATCAGTTTGTACCGTACAGCCGTAAAGCAGTACTTGTTGGTATGGTCCAAAATTGAAGATTTTTGGTACTAATTGTTGTAGATTTGGGTCGAAACTTATATATTTTGTAGAGAAATGATTAATTTTGATCCATAGTTGTATTTAGTACAAAGTTGAAAAATGTTTGTCCACAGTTAAAAATTTTGGGCCAAACTAGAAGTTTCCGTCTAAAATTACTGCACTTTTTGATGGATAACCCTTTAGAGAAAACTCCAGTTTCGACATTTTCATTGACAAACATGTAAACATGTAGAGAAATGGTAGGAAAATTAATGTGGCTATATGTTTACCGTATATTTTGTTTCTTCAAATATAGACATACTTGTGAAAATATCTTGGAAGATAAAGTTTTTTTGTAATTTTGCATAGGTACGTATGGCACACGTGTTACATCGTGCAAAAGCAGTAAGATCCATTTTCATGTGAGTGTCGGGCAAACACATTTCGCCATAAGTTTACAAAGTGAAAATAGTAATTAAATAATGACTGAAATTTGCAGCAGTTTGTCAAAAAAAATTCCGATATGCTAGTCATTCAAGCTCATTATAACATCATTGGAATTATGTAGACACTGTGTGAAGAACATTTTCGAGTGCAGAAGGAAAGGGGTTAGGGGGGCGTCTTTCAGTGTAGGACAAAATTTGTGAAACGTCTTCGGCCTAAGGACCCCACAATCCGATAATTAATTCGGCCCACAGACTTGAGAGGCATAAATATCTTGTAAAAAGTGATTAGGGTGAGAAATATTTTTGCTCTTAAAAATTTATTCGACCCGTTTCACAACATTTTTATCTTCATATTTTCCAGGAGCTTCGCCCCTGCATGCCCTGGAACCAAATGGGCCTTAAGTAAAAGCGCATACTCTAAAATATTAGTCAGATTTGACATGATCAACTATGTACTGATCCAAACTGTGGTCAAAACAGAAGAACATTTCAGATTTGACCATAATCATTCATCGGTCTATGCCTGACCTGTTGGCTGTTTAGGGTTTTCAAAACATTTTTGTCTCCAAAACTTATGTAATATGGCACTAGTGTTCTTCGTACTAATGTGGATATTTCAATTCAATTTTCGGGAAATCTCCTCCAATATTCTTAAAATCTGCAATTTTCGAACAATTGTCGGCCTATCAGTTATACATAATTCGGTAAAATGCAATGTTCGTCGGGCTTATTCAGTTATGACCCCGCGTCCGAGGTCAAGTTTCGCCTCCTGAGTGTGATGTTATCAAAATTGCAATTCCAAATAGATTTTCATGTATTTCTATATAGGTGAAAATTAATTACGTACCTTCATTCTAAAATATTTGGAAACACTTTTTCTTTAATTATTGAGATGCATCTTTACTAGCAGACTAGTTAATCAGTCAGTCCGCAGAGCCCCGTTAATTGTTCAGGATGGCAGGGTAAGTCACACATTGGGCAGTTCCAGAAAATATGTGCACAAGGGGAAGGGGGTCGTGACCGCTCCTCCAGATACCCTCCTTCCCGAATCCTAATCCCGCTGAACCCTTCCCCCGAAACCCAATCCCGATGACCCCCAAATCCCAATCCCAATCCAGTTCACGGTACCCCGAATCCCAATTCCAGTTCACGGACCCTCCCCTCCCGCCTCCGAATCCCATCCCAGTTCACGGACCCCCTGAATTCCAATCCCAGTTCATGGACCTCCCCCGAATCCCAATCCCAGTTCGCGGAGCTTCTCCCGAATCCCAATCGCATATGTCACTGACCCATACCCCCATGTACACATATTTTCTGGAACTGCCCATTAATCTTTATTTTTGAAATATCTTTTTGAATTTTCTTTAACTTTTGCCTCCTTTTAGAGGACTTTCATTTCAAAAGTTGGTTCCCAACCACCAACAGGGTGCAAAAACAGGTCTATAAACGTGTTTCTAAGCCAACCAACCCAGCCAAATATCAAATTTTAACAGTAGATTCGTAAAGATGAACCTTATCGTTAGAACATTTGATACATCAGTACATAGGCCTACCTAATTTGCGATGTTGTGCATGCCAAAATCTTCTGGCCAGTGCACCCTAAAAAATTCATTATTTCGATTTGATTGTTCAATTTTTAATGTTGTAATGATCAGATCGTGTTACGCTAAAATCTTTCCTATCCGTAAATTCTTAACTTCCCATTAAAAATTTCTAGTATTAAACGGTGGAAACCAAAAAGTTTAGACTAATTTTAATAGGCTAAGGTCTGAAGGTAGTAACGTTAGGCCTAACGTTAAGTTAACTTCGTATTAAAGTTTACCATGTTTAAACAAGGATAGCATTTCTTATTGTTTTAAAATGTATTTATTCGAATGTTTATGCGTTCCCATTTTGGTCTTAATTGTTATCCTGTTATTTCATGGGTTTTATCTCGTGTTCATTGTTTTATTTTTGATCTGGATTTCTTTTTTATTGAATATTTCACTGTTCAGTCTATCATTGCGTTTACTGATTCGTCCGTACATTCACCCTTTTACTTATTCTTATTAACCAAATTGATTTTATTTTCCAAGAAACCTATCTCTTATTAACAATTTGCTAGTTAGATTGTATCTGTAGATTTTATAGTCGTTAAGATGTCGCAGTATTAAAATGGTATGTTTTCTGCTCATTAAATATACACAGCGCGAAAAGCTATGCATACGTTCCTAAGAAAATAAAGCTCTTTTCAGGGCTATGCGGACTGACTGTAATGATTGATCCATTCACTGCTTCTCAGTCTGTCAATAAATACGAAAGTACTGAAATTTTGTCATTGAATTACATATATATGAAAAAATCCTCTCTGAAAATGGCATTTTCTTTTTGACTTTGTAAAAAGAGGCACTTTTTTATTTTTTTATTTTTAAAAAGGCACTTTTTTTTAAAGTCAGAAAAGTAGAGGAAGTGGAGGGGGGAAGGACACGTACCACAGTACTTTTTTTTTTTTATGTTCCAATAACGTGTCAAGAAAGAATTGAAGTAAATTGAGGACTTTCATTTAGAATAGACGCACTTATATATCGTAAAAAAGAAGAAGAAGAAGTGGGAGGGATGAACATACCCCGATGTTGCCGGCTCTTAATCTTATGAAATCATGATCTATCCTATCTTGATTACGGGCAGAAATTATCTACCGAAAGCAGAAGGAAAGGAGGGGGATACAAAGTCAAAAGTGTAGGGGAAATAACAAAAGCACGCTAAGATGCAAAAAATCACTATACAAAAAATACAAATTCAGAAAAAATGTGAGGGAGGGAAGTGTCTCTTGCTTCCTAAAATCCTGCCTATGCTCATGATGTAAATCTTTTAGATTTCGTGATTTACGTCCCAAACTCTTGGCGCATAGGCGGGATTAGTGGATGTAATTTTCTCACTCCCCCTGTCCCCCCCCACCCTCCTTCCTCCTCATACACACACTGGCTTGGTGGTATACTGGCGTACTGAAAAATATAAAAAAGAAATGATACCAATATGTAACAGTTCGCAGTTTCCGTGCTATG
Organism: Chiridota heheva; assembly: GCA_020152595.1. Taxonomy (NCBI): domain Eukaryota; kingdom Metazoa; phylum Echinodermata; class Holothuroidea; order Apodida; family Chiridotidae; genus Chiridota; species Chiridota heheva. Next base: position 83,821 of record JAIGNY010000204.1, read on the forward strand.
ATCAGATAAGTGTCCGCCTCCCGTTTGTGTACGCTTTGATAGTGTGGCAATACATCATTATCAGTTGTGTGCAGTGGCGTAGCCAGAATTTTCATATTGGGGGTGGGGGTGGGGGGGGGGTTGAATTGAAGCTACACGATATTTAGTGGAGTACTTGAGGTGACACCGAAGGTGTCATTTCCAGCGCAAAACGCTGGACTTGTTGGCATGGGGTCCAGGGGCCCCTGATGGGTTCCAAGAGCAAAGCCGTGATAGGGACCAGGGTCGAAGCACCGGAAGCTCTCGCAATTGGAAAATTTCAAGGGCAAAAAAAGTATGTCACAATGTAGTAGGGTGTATTATACAAGTCAAAATTCATGTCAAAGAGTATAATACACCATATACAAAATACAAAATCAAAGCGCAAAGAGTACTTGTCGGCGTGGGGGGTCTAGGGACCCGCTTAAGGGCCTCTAGTGGGGTCCAGAAGCGAAGCCCACGTAGGGGTCTAGGGGACGGGGTTCAGGGCGAAGCCCCGGAAGTTCTTGCAAAATTGATATTTTAAGGTTAAAAACGGATGTCACAGGGCTTAGTAAGAAGGTGTATTATACAATTTAAAATTCACGTCAAAGAGAGCTATAATACACCATATTCAAATTACAAAATCATGAAAACGCATGTGGAAATATGTTTATGTTTGTACATGGTTAGGTTTATCGTCACTGTTTTTAAAAAATGGGTTGTCTAAAAGAAAGGTTTTCAATAATTTACTACAAACTTGTGTAAATGTTGTCAAACTTTTAGAATGAGCCTGTTCTGTATCACGTGTACTCCAACCCCCCCACCCTCTCTCTCTCTCTGTGTGTCTTAGTTCATGTATTTAAATCCAAATTCACACAAATGTTTAATATATCATTACCGAAGAACTTTTTTCTGAAAAAGTGCTATTTTGAAATCTAAAAACATAATAAGCACCTGGAATGTCAAAACTTGTTGAATCGACTGCACCAATCTGAAACTACGGATTAAAATCTGAGCCGACGGCTTAAAATATTAAGGGGGAGGGGATCTTCCCCTCGCCCCTTCTGGCTACGCCACTGGCTGTGTGTATTCAATTATTCTGTCTAATGCGGCTTTCTCAAATAACTTTGAAAAATATAGCAAGTTTGAAAACGAAGTAACTGTATTAATTATATAATTGAAACTGAAAAAATATTTAAAATAATAACAATTATCATTTACAAGGTTTTTGTTAGTTCTGGGAAGGTTTTTTTTTTAGTTCTGGAAAGTTTTTTTTTAGTTTTAGTTTATTAGGCCTTATTATAAGTCGTAGTGGGTTCTTAGTAATTTCTTGGTTTTTGAACTGCTGATATTGTCTTGAAAGGCAACTATATAACTACGAGATGATTTAATTTGGAAGCATTAGTCCAGTGATCAAGCATGCCCATCTTATATGAAAGAGGACTTCAAAAGAAACAAAATGGTGAAGAAAGCGTTCAAAAATCTTATTCCGTTAAGGAGATATTCAAAGCTGTCTTATCTGGGTAGAAATGACTGTTGGCGTTCTCATCTTCACATTCTTAACAAATGTTAATGTATTTTAAAGAAAGTTTATTTGATTTGTTCACTATTTAAGTTATTTTTCCTCGAATTTTCTTCAGGTGGTTTATTATAAGTTTCCCTTCCTAGATTCAGTTTTACTACTTTTTTGACATATCCCATGGTTCTTAAGCCACAAAATCGCAGGACGAAATGATAGAATACATAAAGACATTTATACTATCCCAATAGGTGACATATTGCGGAAGCACAAGATCGAGTATCACATATATGCTGATGATATACAGATTTTCTTAGCCTTTAACCCTAAAGTTCCACTCGATGCTGAATGTGCTTTATTCAAACTGACCTCCTGTGTGCAAGATATCCAACAGTGGATGATTGCAAACAAACTTAAACTTAATGAGGACAAAACAGAGTGTATCATATTCTCTTCATCAAATGCTAGTAAAGCCCTTGAGAACCTCAAGTTTGTTTTTGCAATACTTGCATCTCACCAGTCACTTCAGTTAAAAATCTGGGAGTTGCTTTCGATAATAGAATGTCAATGGACAACCATGTGACACAACTTAGTAAAACAATTAATTATCACATTAGAAACATTGGCAAGATTCGTCGGTACATTGACGTTGAAACCTGTCATTATGTTGTTCGATCACTCATCCTATCACGTTTGGACTACTGTAATTCCCTTTTGAATGGTATTACCATGAAAAATGTAAATCGCCTACAGAAACTCCAAAATAAAGCCTAAGCTTATCTTCAGGAAACGTCGTCGTGATCATGCCTCACCCTTGCTCAACAAATTGCATTGGCTCCCTGTGTCACAGCGAATTTTATACAAAACATGTCTTATTGTCTACAAATCCCTGATACATCAATCACCTGAATACATATCCAACAGTCTGAAACTTTATACACCAGCACGATCCCTTCGCTCCTCTTCTGAAAACTTTCTGACTGAACCCAGAACTAACACCAAAGCTGGTTCTAGGGCTTTTTCAGCTGCAGCACCCCATGTTTGGAACTCTTTGCCTTCACACATTCGCCATGCCAGTTCACTTGGACAGTTCAAAACACGTCTTAAGACTTTTCTTTTTTAATCATGTATTACTTACTGAACTTTGGGGCAGCATTCTGGGCGCTTTGTATCCTATGGAAAAGGCGCCTACTACAAATGAACATGGATGGATGGATGGATGGATTGAGGAATCTGACATCCCAACTATTATTTCATTATTATTTTTTCATTATTATTTTTATTATTATTTTCATTATTATCATTTTCATTATTATTTTCATTACTATTTTCATTATTATTTTCACTATTATTTTCATTAATATTTTCATTATCATTTTCATTAATATTTTCATTATTATTTTCATTGTTTATTTTCATTATTATTTCATTATTATTTTCACTATTATTCATTATTAACTAGTCTGCATTCAGTCGTTTCTACATAAAGCTTTAAATTTAGGTATCTACTTAACAGAATAAGATTTCTGAATGCTTTTGTAACCATTTTGTTTCTTTTGAGGTCCTCTTTCATATAAGATAGACTTTCGTGACCCTGAAACTGAAATAATGCTTTAACCAAGGTACTTTGTGAATCTAGCATGTACAGACACATCAGTTATGCATTTTCTTCAGCCTGTTCAGAATAACACCATCACGGCAAGATTTTTGATTTGATTAAGATTGATTTGCATATCAATAGAAGGAATGTGTCCATACAGGTGCTATCTGTAAGTCAGGAGAGGAAGTGAAAGGGTAAACAAAAGACTCAACTAAAATTTTGAATGGTTTTCGTTCTATAAATAATACATCATGTTGTCAATCAGTCAATCAAAAGCGCGTTTCCTGTTCATTGTTCCATAACAAAAGAATTACTAAATGTTAAATCATGATTTGGAATTTTGGCATACGGTTTTTATTTTTCTTCAGGAATTCAAAGGAGCAAGGAGAGAGAGAGAGAGAGAGTTAGAGGAACATACAAGTAAACACACATTTGGGATTATAAGTAAGGGGATAGGACAGCAGGAATTAAATGTGAGGGGACATGAGTTAAACGCGAGGGGACAGAAGTTAATTCTGAGGGACAGGAGTGACACCAAAGAGGACAGGAGTAAAGTCCGATAGGACACACGTTGGATTTTTATAAGTATACTTTTTATACATACATGTTATTTAGCAACTCATATTAAATTTGAAATAATTGATAAGTGTTTAACTTTAAGGTGTAATATATATATATATATATATATATATATATATATATATATATATATATATATATATATATATATATATATATATATATATATATATATATATATATATATATATATATATATATATATATATATATATATATATATATATATATATATATATATATATATATATATATATATATATATATATATATATATATATATATATATATATATATATATATATATATATATATATATATATATATATATATATATATATATATATATATATATATATATATATATATATATATATATATATATATATATACATATATATATATATATATATATATATATATATATATATATATATATATACATATATATATATACATATATATATATATATATATATATATATATATATATATATATATATATATATATATATATATATATATATATATATATATATATATATATATATATATATATATATATATATATATATATATATATATATATATATATATATATATATATATATATATATATATATATCATATTGGGAAAAATGGAGGACATGGGTGGGTGGGGGAGGGGTAGGATTTTCATCCATGGGGGTGTAGGATTTTCCATGGGGAGTAGGATTTTCTTTCATCGAAGATTATCAGCTTGTTCCATGGAGGGGGTGTAGGATTTTCCATGGGGAGTAGGATTTTCTTTCATCGAAGATTATCAGCCTTTTCCATGGGGAGGGAAGGGAGGAGGAGGGGGGGGGGGAGTAGGGGTAGGATTTTCCATGGGGTGTAGGATTTTTTTCATCGAAGATTATCAGCATATCATTTAAGTTTGTTATTCAATATCAATCAATTGTTCGAGTGAAGGAGGGTAAGCTATATATAGGCTGGACAGGTAGCAAGGAGGCATTTTGTCCATTTTTTTCGAATTTATTTATTTTTAACGGTGATTGTTTTTGCATATTCACCACTCTTGGTAGACAAATTTAATTTTGTGACCTTGTCCTCCCCCCTCCATCCCCAACTGTCCTACTTTTTCGGTATAGATATCCCCAAATCTTGTCTATGACATGGTTAAGTTGTACGACGAGTCACATACATTTTATATCATAATGCTTTCGGTGTCATTTCACGAACATCTGACGTGTTTAAGATCTATGCTATGGGCAGGTATAAAACAACTTTAGAGCCTTAACATTATTGATGGAATGAAATATCCCATAAAGCATGAAGACAGCAAGAAGTTTATTTTCTAAATCGGTTAAAATTGACCATTTTCCACACATTAACTCTTAAAGGCCTATCTATATTAAATAAATAATGCATATGCCAAATCTATTCCAGACCTCTAGCTCGATTTAAAAAAGGGAAGGGTGCTAGACTTGTTGAGGGGCACATTAATGCGCGCGCCAAACGCTGTGTCTTTTCGGCGTTGAGTCCAGGGGCACCCTTAAGGCTCAATCCCCATAGTGAGGAAGCTTTGGGATTTTAGCTATATAATCATAGGCTACATCTGAGAATGAAGCTATTTAATCTGACTGATAAGGAACAGTCTATCATTCTGGGTTCTGTATCCGTGTAATGTATTTCATTTATGAGGCTAATTCAGATTATTAAGTTTAAAAACAAATTAAATCTATATAAATTTTTTTATAAAATAAAAACATTTCTCATAAGGGGCAGGCTGAACCCCAAAGGGGAAGGGCAGACCCCCAGGGGGCAGAACGGGCCCACAGAGTGGCAAGGCGGGCCGCCCCTGTGAAACAGCAAATCTAGGGGTGAGTATTCATCTAAATTTTGTGACATTACAAAGAGAAAACATGAATTTCCTTGTTAGCTTAATGTTTTTCATTCCGCAGTTCCAGTTATTTGAGTGGAATCAGTTAGTTACCGTGTTAGGTATCACCATACCGCAAAACAACGGCCAACAAAAGATTGTGCCGACCCCAGATGTTGAGCGACCTTCGAAAAATTATCATTCTTATTATTATTGTTATTGTTATTTTTGTTGTCTTGTTATTGTTGTTGTCGTCGTCGTCGTTGTCGTCGTTATTATTATCATTATTATCATTATCATTATTGTCATTAACATTATTGTCATTAACACTATTATCATTATCATCATTATCATTATCATTACTATCCTTTTCATCATTATCATTTTCATTATTATCCTTTTAATTATTATTTTCATTATTATATTTTCATTTTACCATTTTTATTATTACCATTTTCATTATTACCATTTTCATTATTATCATTTTCATTATTATTATTCATTATTATCATATTCATTATTATCATATTCATTATTATTATTTTCATTATTATCATTTTAATTATCATCATTTTAATTATCATCATTTTAATTATCATCATTTTAATTATCATCATTTTAATTATCATCATTTTAATTATCATCATTTTAATTATCATCATTTTAATTATCATCATTTTAATTATCATCATTTTAATTATCATCGTTTTAATCATCATCGTTTTAATCATCATCGTTTTAATCATCATCGTTTTAATCATCATCGTTTTAATCATCATCGTTTTCATTATCATCGTTTTCATTATCATCGTTTTCATTATTATCGTTTTCATTATCATCGTTTTCATTATCATCGTTTTCATTATTATCGTTTTCATTATTATCGTTTTCATTATTATCGTTTACATTATTATCGTTTACATTATTATCGTTTACATTATTATCGTTTACATTATTATCGTTTACATTATTATCATTTACATTATTATCATTTACATTATTATCATTAACATTATTATCATTAACATTATTATCAATTGAATTACATTTTTATTAACATTATTATTTTCATTATTATTTTCATTATTATTTTCATTATTTTTCATTATTAATTTCATTATTATTTTCATTATTATTTTCATTATTGTTTTCATTAAAATTTTCATTTTTATTATTATTAATATTATTATCATTATTTTCATTATTATTATTTTCATTACTATTATTTTCATTATTATTTTCATTATTATTTTCATTATTTTCATTATTATTTTCATTATTGTTGTTAATTTCATTATCATTTTCATAATTTTCATTATTATTTTCATTATTATTTTCATTATTATTTTCATTATTGTTTTCATTAAAATTTTCATTTTTATTATTATTAATATTATTATCATTATTTTATTATTATTATTTTCATTACTATTATTTTCATTATTATTTTCATTATTATTTTCATTATTATTATTATTTTCATTATTATTTTCATTATTGTTGTTAATTTCATTATTATTTTCATTATCATTTTTATTATTTTCATTTTTATTTTTATCATTATTATTATTATTTTCATTCAAATAATGATATTATTTACATTATTATTTTCATTATTATCATTTTCATTATCATTTTCATTACAATTATTATTTTCATTATTATTATCTTCATCATCATTTCCAATATTATTATTATTTTCATTATTATTTTCATTATTATTATTAATATTTTCATTATCATTATTGATATTTTCATTATTATTATTATTTTCATCATTGTTTTTATTATTATTTTCATTAATATTATTACCATTATTTTCATTAATATTATTATTGCTATTTTCATTAATATTATTATTATTATTTTCATTATTATTTTCATTATTATTTTATTATTTCATTATTATTTTCATTATTATTTTCATTATTATTTTCAGTATTATCAATATTATTTTCATTTCATATTTGATGTTACATTCAATGATATTTTGAAAGGAGAAATTGACATATATAAAAAGGTAAAAATCTATGTTAGGAACTTACCAATAGAGGTGGGGACAAGAACCTCTAGACATTCCTAGTTACAAGCGGAAAATTGCAATGGTAAATTCACTTTCCATCAAATGTTGGTGATAATCGGGAGTTTTGCCTCAATATTCTGGTTTCGGGAAATGTCTTTCCTCGTCGAGAATTTCTTCAATTTTTGGCAAATGTTGCCAAATTTCACAAACATTTTAAAATTTTCCTTTAACTATACCAACTGACCAATTTCATGATAATACTTTCAAAATTTTGCCTCCTAACCAGCAAAAACGTACCCACCCCGCCCTCCCTTTCCTGAACCGGTACCAGCCCACTGGTCCGAAGGCCATAGTCCGAAATGAAAGGCCGACTAGTTCGAAGGTCCGATAGTCCGAAGGCCCACTAGTCGCAAGGTCCGATAGACCGAAGGCCCACTAGTCCGAAGGTCCAATAGACCGAGAGAGACAGAGACCAAGAGAGACAGGGAGGGAGAGGCCGACCGCCGGGAATTTTTCGATGATAGTGGTTGCAACAGCTGAACGAATTTAAGTTTAATACGTAAATTTCGATCCATGCATACTTCAGAGATCGAATGTGATAGTATTTTTATAACTTTGAAAAACTTTGCAAATTTGCATTGACCCATTTTTGACCCATTGGATAAAAACTTAACAAGTGCAATGCTACCAGGTAATCCCGTCCCAACATGCATTGCAATGCTTAGATCTGCAACTCGTTTTCAGAGTTCACGCCAAAAGTTAGAAAATTTCAGCTCAAGTGGGAAAAGGTAGGGTAGTGCATTTTCGTTTAATTCACTAAACGATCAACCTTTATCGATCGCTTAACCGATAACACGCTGAAAAGTCTGATGGAATCAAGCCCATTGTTATGTTGTATCTTGTTGCACACACTGTGTGTACCACAGGTGTTCCTAACGTTATGGCAACCTATATGCTTACACTATATATATATATATATATATATATATAAAGAAAGGTAGGACTCTTTCTAACGCGACTATCGAACCGTACAAAAAAATTCCTTTTTTTTTGACCACTCGCGAATCTTAATTAAACTTTTTTACTCTACTCACATTTGCCGGAGACTCCCTTCTTCGTGTATAAGCTACGGTATTTGTTAGTTTTTCTCCGATTAGATGTACAAACGATACATTTTCTACCAAATTACCGTCAAGACAATCTATCCGTCCAACAATTTGCTGCAAACTATAAGAACCGTTGAAATGACGTCATGAAGAAGCAGCGCTGCAATTACGTCATCGCAACGTTTGTTATACTTATAGTTTGCAGCAAATTGTTGGACGGATAGATTGTCTTGACGGTAATTTGGTAGAAAAGTTATCGTTTGTACATCTGATTGGAGAAAAACTAACAAATACCGTAGCTTATACACGAAGATAGGAGTCTCCAGCAAATGTGAGTAGAGTAAGAAAGGTTAATTAAGATTCGCGAATGGTCAAAAAAAGAAGAATTTTTTTGTACGGTTCGATAGTCGTGTTAGAAAGAGTCCTACCTTTCTTTATATATATAAATATAAAGGCCTATAGTGTAAGCATATAGGTTGCCATAACGTTAGGAACACCTGTGGTGTGTACGTAGTAACGTTACACTTACAAGTCACAGTAGGCCTGTTTACTGTAGTACAGCAAAGCGATGTAGCATTAGTGGTGTCAGAAATCTGCTTCATTTTGAAGAAGATATCTGGCGATTTACTCTATCTAACAAACACATCTTTCTAACAAAAAAGAAAGAATATTGAATAAGATATTACAACCATTCACAAATGATTGCCGGAATCAAGGTTTTGAATTGAATAAATCAAATGTTCAATCAGTGTTTACAGTAAGTACGCGATTACCACGGCCATTTTGGAGAGGGTGTTGCAACTATTACATGTTCTATTCCATATCTAAACAAGAGATCCTTTTGGGATAGCAATTGACTTAATACAATATTCACAATGTTTAAAACAAGTTAAAGTTTCAGTGTGCTAATTTCTAGGTGAATTTTTATATTTAAGTCAATTTGGCAAAGCTTTTGAAAACATGTTGAAGCCTTTTGACTTTGCTTAAGTGTGTAAATAAATGATGTATGTAGGCTAATCGTTTATACTCTAAATCAGAGTTCAGAGTGAAGGAGTTCGAGTATGAAGATCCGTACTAATCGCATCCCTGGTCATGAAAATCTTAAACTTAAGTTAAAGTTAAATATTGCAAGATAAATTCCTTAGCAATCCATTCCCTGCAAAAAAAAAAAAAAAAAAATCTCCTTGGGTGTATTTCGGGGAAAATTTGAGACACCTTTTTAGGCCTTAAGAATGAAATTCCACTGTCATTTGTTATTACCAAAGTCAAGTCAAATCACACTTAAACGTGGAAATCTCTGTTGACTTCTCTTTACAAATTTCTCAAAGTTTTGTTTAATGTTACTCTTGTTTTCCTATATTGGGATGTTACAAAAATTATTTTACTTTATAGCTAGAAGTAGTAGAATGTTCCTTAACCTGGTTTTCTGTAGCCAGATAAATATCTGACCTTAGTATATGCTATAGCCATTACATGACTGCGAATACTTGGTCAGACATCATTTTATGTATCTAACGGTGGAAACCGCTACATTGACTCACCATAGTCGTGTCATGGAATATTCATGATGCACTCCAGTTTTGCGAACATTTTCCAAGATGTTTGTACTGTTTTTCCTCATTCATTTTAATGTGAAAAAGTGAATCTACATAAATAAAAAAAACACCGCTACATTGACTCACCATAGTCATGTCATGGAATATTCATGATGCACTCCAGTTTTGCGAACATTTTCCAAGATGTTTGTACTGTTTTTCCTCATTCATTTTAATGTGAAAAAGTGAATCTACATAACTAAAAAAACTTCTGGTATGTAGCCCTTAGTCTTAAAAACTTCGGCACTTATAAATACAGTACCGATGCGAGCAGTTTGACAATTGCGCCGGTAATTTGAATGCCGGTAAAGCGCCAGTGAAGCACCGATAAAGCGCCGGTAATGCTGCCGGTAAAGTGCCGAAAAAAGACCCGTTCTCGAAGCCAAAAACGCGGTACTGGTTTTCATGCAACTTGGGATTTACAAAGATACTATATCACGAGCGTTATTTTCCAATCACAACTCTTATTTCTTTCAGCGTGGAAAGTCCTCAGTCTACTGTGTGTAATATTTAACGTCTGCACACGTACTGAACCAGCAAATTTCTTTAGTTCAGATACGTTTAAGCTGATGCAAATTGCCGTTTTAAGCAAAATTAAGTAATTCATTTCCCGTGTCTTTTCAAAGGACACAGATCAGCCCACAATAAATTGGTAACGACAATGTAGAGTGTACCACAGAGATTTACGATCATTATTTACTTTCAATAAGTTCAACAAAAAATTACAACCTGAAAAGTAAGGAAACGTGGCAATGCAACTTGTGCATTAGTACATCATTCAATAACATTGAGATATAAATAGGTCTAAGCTCAATAGTTCATGTCACTTTTTCCCAGCAGCAAAGACGAACAATGCCAGCATTGATTACAGTTACTACTTATATTACAAATTCAGATGTGTGTCACTAAAAATAAAATACCACCATAACACCAGTGGGAGTAGTTGTTATCTTGAAGGAGCATAGACAAGGTGAAACTGTATACAGTTTTGTGGTTTGGGAAACAAAGAAATATATAACTTTTACTCTGACCGGCCCTGCTCCATTTGAAGGCCGGTTGAGATGTTCCTGGTTTTAAGCAGAGCCATTTCTAATGGTCTGCACTATCGAGGCGGGCATGGTCATTTTTTTTTTATAAATCATAAAATGAAAATTGAATAAAATAATATAAACTAAAACTAAAATGATAAGCGAAATAAAAAGGATCGCCGCAATAAAAATAAACAAGTTCAACTTATTGAGATTTCCATGTTTTATTTTGAAATATATAGTATTCCAAATAGTCGAGTAAAATTTTAACTCGTGAAACATTTCCACCAAAATATAAAGAAATGTTGTCAAAAACTTTTTAATATGTAGTTTCATATACAGGAAAAGTGAAAGTAAAAGAAAAGAATAGAAAAAATAATAAAATGAGAACAAATAAAATTCTGAACTAAGCACTCTTTGCTTAGTGTAGACCTCCATGTTGAAAAGAATGCATCAAAATCTATTTCGGAAAGTTCGAAATCAGCGACGTAAGTAAACAGAAACATACATATTGCTCCCACTATTTGATAAGCCCAGGTGCAAAATTATTTCTTTATAAATTAGATCGTGCAAAAATGTCTTTTCTTCCAACAGATATATTCTAATTCTTACCCCAAACTTACGAACATTAAACTCCATTAAAATTAATCTCTATGAAACACATACCGCAAAAACACGGCAAACTTCTAAAGAATTATAGATAATGCCGTTGCCCCATTCCCAGCACCTTTGACAGATTTGTTTACAAATTCACCCAGCTCCATCTGGACTTTGGCCTAGGTGGTCCAATTAATTAAGATTGGCACATTTAAAGGGGAATACTTACGATTTTCACATTTAAAGGGAAATACTTACAAAGTTATATGCCCCCTCCCGATTTTCATGTAGTCTTGCAAATATTTGAAGGCTAAAGGCATAAACTTGAGTTTGGTGGTTATGGGTACGGGACGGGGATCACAGCGGTTAATAGCGATTTGGAGGGGTATTCCAGAGTGCTTCATTCTTCTACATGTTTAATTTAATATTATCAGGCTATCGAATTTAGGGTGGGGGCATTCTCCTTTATGAAAATTTACAGTAATTTGGTAGATTATCTCGTCTCCTCTCCAATTTGTTTCAATTTCTCCACAAAAATTAAAGTATTACAACAGCAAGAAGGGGGCGGATGGGGGTGAGGACGGTGGGGAGTGGATCTTTGTTATGATCTCCTAGCTCGTTTGCAAGTTGAAGCGACAAACTGGGATCGTTGAACTATTAATTTTGGGGTCGGGGCATTTTCTTTTATGAAAACATAATTTTGTAGATCGTATCGTCCCCTTCCCAATTTTCTTAAATTTCTCCACAAAAAATGGAATTATTATGAATAGGAGAAGGGGTGGATAGGGGCGGCGTGGTGGGGGTGGCTGTGCCATGGTTCTTTGTTAAGATCTCCCCGTTTACAGGTTTCAAACTTTGAGTACCAAACATTGAATTTGAGGTGGGGGAATTCTTTTTACTGTGAAAAGATACTTGGTATATGATATTGCTTCCATCATCCCTCTCCCGTGCTCAGTGAATTTCCTCACATTTCTCACTTCACAAAATGCAAGATGTCCACTCCCCCTCCTGGTTTTGGTATTGTTGTCTTTTTTTTTTCTTTTTCTTTTTTACGGCTTTCCTCCATTTTAAATGTTTACATAAAAGTGTCATGCATGCAGTATGTCTTTCAACAACTTAGCGTCGCGTGGCTGAGGAGTTCGAGGAAACCTGTCGCCAGGTTATAAACTATTAACTGGGGCAACAACTCCCTGCTCGGAAGGAATGTACCTCTGGTTTATGGAAGTTTTTTTCATTCTTTGTTATGTGCAAAGATGGAAGTAGAACATACTTTTTCAAAACAAGGAAATAGCATTTGTTTGCAGTTTTACAGCTTTATATTTTTTGTTTTCTTTTATTCTCTATGATGGAGAAGTTTCAATAAAATTTTCTTTATCTTTGGAAACTTGTTTTGTTAAAGTTTTAAATATTTTTTTTGGACCAGGACTTTAATATTCGGAATATAAATATCGGAGTAAGTTGATGTTGTTTATTTCGTTGTGTACTCTCCCAGACTTTTTTCAAGTGCGATTTGTACATATTTTCCCGTAATTTTAAAGTTCTAACAAGTTGCCGCTCGCTGCAATAAACATTGCGCAGCTTTTTCTGTTTCGTCTAAGGAATTGCAGTTTTTGAGGTTGGAAGCCAGTTTTGCTAACCTTTTTTAACTTGACACGCTTTCGAAATATTCCATGGATCAATTATATGGCAAAAATTGTTTGCTTAAAATTGTTGGTTATACATGTATCTATTTCACTGAGATTGAATTTACATACACAAATGTAGGTTACAAAATGTTAGAATTAAAAATAACAGAAAAGGAAAAAAGTACGAGCAATATTGCACTAGTGACTAAAAATAATCTGCACATTGAAAAGGAAAAACGCTAAACTGGAAGGAGAGTAGAAACTTTATTTCCAGTTACGACTTGTTATTAATTCATGATTGAATTTAATTATTTCGATGTGATGTTCTAATGATATTCCGATGTGAATAATCCGATGTGATGTTCACATACTATACTATTGATGTAGGCCCTAATAATACTTCGATATGTTTGAAACTCCCATTGCGTTTCTGATATTGTCGAACGTTTTCACTCAATTCAGACCTTTCATTGATTACTTAACTGAACAGGCACAGCAATATTTTGATGCTATAACAACACTAATATAATTTGTTTTGTAGTGGCGATGGCTTGTGAAATTGAACGAAATATCTCCTGATTTTGTCATTTTCAAACTCGACTGTAAAGCCGTCTGTAAAGCGCTGGTAAAACGCCGAAAAAACACGCCGTGACAAATTGCTCGCATCGGTACTGTAAATTAAATCATTATTAACTACTGTAAAACCCATAAAAAGAAGAAATTTTCAACTACATCGGTTGCTACCTTATCACAACTGTGAGCACCGAAGTGAATGTACCTAATTATTTCATATTTTATCGAACACCAGCCATGTCAGCGTAGCAATAAAGTTGAATGCGGGTGTAAGAAATAAATCGTGCATCTAAAACAAGTGCACACATCCATGAACTGTACTGATTGAAGATAGAATAGTAATCATGGCGTATTGGAACTGGGGTTCTAGCTACGGTGGGCGGCGCTGGGCGGGCCTGCCCAGGACTCGCAATTCCCGCCCAGGACTCGCAATTCCCGCCCAGGAATCGCAATTCCCGCCCAGGACTCGCAATTCCCGCCCAGGACTCGCAATTCCCGCCCAGGACTCGCAATTCCCGCCCAGGACTCGCAATTCCCGCCCAGGACTCGCAATTCCCGCCCACCACTCGGCTCTAAGATTCACTCTTCTGCCCAGCACTCAAAAGTAAAGTTTAATTCGATTAAATAGTTAAGTGTTTAAACAGATCTCCTTTTAATCTTGCTCTATTTATGTCATCCGCTGATTTACACACATAACATAACATACATTACGCACATTAAATTTCGATCAAAACAACTGAACTATAGGAATTTAACGCAATTGTATGTACATACTGTACTATCATCAAATCACCCATACATGAAGCTCTTTGCATAAACGTACGTACATGCACACAGCTCAGGTTCATGTTTTAATCCTTGTGAATCACTGGTGGCAGCTTGCCAAGTCTGTCACTTGCCATACAAACAAACTTTAACAAAGTAAAAATTAAACCCCAAAGGCCCAAGGCGTGCTTATAGACCGGTCCAAATGTAAGTAACCAATCACATTTGTTATAAACCCCATATGCACTTAACATTATCATGGACTGATCGATATTCTTTAGATTTGTGGGGGATTTTATATTGATAAAAGTTTTTGTGTAGTTCATAGGAACATGTGCCGCTTGGCTTTCGTCGAATGATACTGGGACGAAAATAGTTTGGGCAAGATGATAACAATGGGAATTGAGAGGAGAGTTTCCGGCATATGTTTTTTTTCTTTTTTGGGGAGGGCATTTTGACAGTTGAATATCCATTGTATTTTGAATATCCATTGTACATACAAAATAATTTGTAAATCCTTCTACCATTCCGATAACAAAAAAAAAAAAAACTTTTTCATTAACAATTTGTCAATAGAAGTGGACTAAATTTGAACAGTTCTTCATGGGAGGGGGGTCTAGGAGGTCACCTTGGATTATCACTGAAGCCCAGCACTCAAATTTGTTCAGCTAGAACCCTGATTGGAAGTATTTCAGACATCTGATAATGAAATAATGGAAGTATGTATTCATCTGAATTTTGCCAAATGCGTTCTAAACAACTGAGGTGGCAATTAAGATAATGAACAGATGAATGGAGAGGATGCTTTTATGCAAGTGCATGGCAACCGGAAGCGGCAAAAATTTAACTGAAGCCAATAAACTTTACCTCAACTAAATTTAGGCCTACTGTCATATTTTTCAATTAAAATTGTACTGAAAATTATTATGAGGTGTACTGAAAACTAATTAAACATGCACAATACAGGAGTTTCCCATAGTTCAATGTTGTTCCCTATCATGGGTTTCATTCTGGTACGTCTGCATGCGAAAAAGGCAAGGGGCGAAACTCAAGGAGAGGGCACTTTTTAGGCTACCACTTGTGTTCTAGCATGGTGATAAAAACTCAGGTATTCATGCCCATGAAAGTGAAGAAGCACAAATGGAGATGTCGAAAACTCATTATTCATAGCATTAAAAGATTTGTGAGTATTACAACCATTATCTTTTATTTGCAAGGGCGAAAATAATGCTTTAAATAAACATAAAAAAGGGCACTTGTTGCCCCCTTACCCTCGTGAAATTGAGGGCAATTCTTGCCCCAATGATATAAAGGGCATGGAGGTTGCCTCCATTGCCCCATGGTTCAGGCATTCTTGGTTTCATTCTCCGTCTCACAAAGAAGGCTTTGATCGATTTGTTTTTTCAATTCAAATTGTAGCAGTACTGACCGAAAACTTCTAAATGGTTCTGTGTTTTTTTTTAGGGGTTTATTTAGGCACCCAAAACACCCAATAGAACCACGCATAGTTGATATTTTGGGATCAGAGATGTTAATCTAATCAGCCTGCCTAAATTAGAAAATAGTTAAAAGGGGACCCAAGTTTAAAAAAAAAAACTCCTTAATTTCCTCTCATTAATACTTTATATACATGTAGCTTATGACCTTTGAAAAGTTGAAATTATTCTTGTTTGAAAATAAGTTGAAATCAACTCACAAATCCTATATACAGGATTAGCTGCAACATATTGGCATACATTTAGTATTTAAAGAATTTGCCCCAATAAATGAAGATACAGAGCTACAATCTTCGACAAAACTTGTTGGAACAATCACAAATTCTGCAACTACAACACAGTCTGGAATTTGACCCTTCAAAATCAATTCACCAGAGATTCATTATTGAAGGCCATAAATAGATGATATAGATATACTTACCCCCAATAAAAGATTTTAAAGGAAATGGAATATGCCCATCCCCACTCCTATTTCATATGCCACTGACTTTGTTTGTGAATGGGTGAGGGGATCGTGGTAAAGACGCTGGCCCTACTTTTCCTTCCAAAATCGCGTAATTGGGACCCATTTCAAAACAACAGAAAACTTTTGCGGACCAATTCCATGATCTGCATTGCTGTTTCAAAACATGTATTCATCATACCCATTGTACTCCAATCCTTCTGGCAAAAGTGTCCTTATTTTACTGTCATATTCCTTCTAAATTAAATGTTCTTCAGAAATACTGCCAGGAAATACTGCTCCATAGACAAAACAGGTATCTATTAAACCATTTTGATAAAATAACTGCAGTGCCACCAGTAACCTTAAAAAAATCATGTCACACACTGGCATTATATTCATTAGTACGCGTATTGGTATTGTGCCCTTACGCGTATTGGTATTGTGCCCTTAAAATGTTTCAAGAGCTTACAGTTGAACTGAAAGGGGTGTACAAGTTTGGCTTACATTTTTACTCAATTTGAATCATTTCAGGATTACCGACATGTTTGAATTGCTTAAACAGCAAGCAATAACAGGAAAAGTTAAGTAGATATTTTTATCTGCTGTAAGTACAGTATAAACGATGTAAACGATGACATGAATAGACTGTGTAGTTGCGATTTTAGGACCGAGGCTATTTCCTCATTCAAATAGACAGGATGGAGTCTCACTCTGTATTGCATGTAGTGCGTAGCATTAGGGAATACAGAGGGAGATGTTATCTGACTAGTTTTTTGAAGAAATCTGTTGAACAGCACGAGAATTGCATAATTAGACTATTAACCTTTAATATCCCCATGGTCGCTGATTGGACATGCACTTTTTCAAAAAATTATGTTGCTTCGTCAAATGGACCCACAGCAGTGATCCTGGTATCATTTGAAAGAGCTATTTTAGTTCTTTAAATAAATTAAGATTTTTGATGAAGGTTATATTGAGAATTTGGGTAAAACTCGCTTGAAAATTAGTAAAAAGTCAAATTTGTGCAAAAGTTAATAAAATTTCATTTTTTTCTTCAAAAACTTACTTGCCATACTTCCAGACCTTGCTTTTGCCTGAAAACCCGTTACAAACTGTCAAAGACATCAATGCATCCAGTTTTGGTTGAAAAGTGACTGTCCCTGTCATCAATATCTTTTTGAAGATTTTTAGCCTTTTGAGACCCAATTTTTGACGAAAATCACAGTTTCTGATCGCAATACAACTGCCCAACGCAATACATATTGTTGAAATCAGAATTTCCCAAATTTTCAATTGATATCAAAAAAGCAACTACCCCATCTTTATCCATACCAAAATATAAGTTTCAAAAACGAACCTAACAATTATTTATAGGTGTAGCGGTTTGCGTGTGGGACTTCACGTGAGCAGACCCAGGTTTGTAAACCGAACCGGATGTGCAGCTTTGTTTTTCGTGAGTAATTACTGGGGTGATTATTTTTTTTTTGTGGTGTTTTTGCATGTTTTGCTTTGAGAAAAAAATTTAGACTGGTATCAATGGAAAGGAAATTTCTCAAGCAATCTAAATATGTTAAAACCAAACTTGTAGTGATCGAAAACAAAAGAAAAGTTGTGAAAGTTATTTTAAAAAAAAAAAAAGTTGCAAAAAATTGCAGTCACGTTTTGAACCCACTGGGGTGTTTCCATTTCAATGTGAGATTGTACAAAACATATTGAAGTAAAAGTATGAATTTTCCATGTATGTTGGTGTTTATCATGATACTGAAATTTTAAGTGCCCTAAATTTTTAGGCGCTTACTTTTGAGCATATCTTAAATTCCATTGACTTTTGCTTCAGCACGCATTTTTGTCTTGCCTGCGAAGTAGGATGAAGAGACATAGAGGTAATCCTGTCATCATCGGCAGCGGCGTCCACAAATGTTTAACATGAGCTTATAACTAAAGTTATGAATGGTGTACTGTACATTCATGTAATTTGGTACAGGTGTAGAGGACATGGGTACTGTTCAAATGAGCATGATTTGAATTATTGGTGTGCAACAATTTTTCAAAAAGTACTTCCAACTCGCTTTAATTTTAGTTTGAAAATATAGTTTTCAAATAATTTTTTCTCCAAGTGCCCAGTTCCCAACAAGAAAAATTCAGCGAAGTAAAAGTGTATGAATTTTCATGTATATTGGTGTTTATCATGATACTGAAATTTAAAGTGCTAAAATTTTGTATGAATTTTCATTTTGTATGAAGCAGGATTGGTGTTTATATGTTATTTAATACTAGGTAATATTAAATCATCATGAAAAGCCTATGTCATCCTAATAAAATTTTGATTTTTTAACCTTAGGCCATGCACATTAACTGTAGTAATGATAACGAATGACAAAAGTCACTTTAATTAAAATTTAAAAAAACTGTTGCTTCGATTTTTCTGTTCCAAATTATCTTATGTAACTTTTTGTATTGTAGATAATTGAAGTTATCAGGAAAGTGGAATGTTGTGCGGATTTCATAACCTTAGGCCATAAAAATCTGCAAAATACGTCCAGCCTGCCGTAGCTCCGTGTGTTAGAGGAAAATAAAACGTTAAGATATTGTAATGACCCGTCTTTGCTTTTTTCCCTACCCAAGTTTGAAGTTCATTCTTGTTTATTACAAGACAGTGATAATGTTATGTATTCAAGTATGCTAAGTTTCTTGTTTATGGCTCTGGTGATAGAGGAGCTATTGACAAATCATTTGCATTCCTTTTGGGTTCTTGTTGAAGATTAAGTAAGTAAATGAGATTACCAGTTAGGCCAACTCAGTAGACATTTCAACGACTACTCCTTTCTCTTCACCGACGGCTTCACATGGGAAGGCTGCTCTGCAGCTGCCACTGCCTGTCCCGGCCTCAAAATTTCAAGGTTACCTAATGGAGTAGGGTTGATGTTAATGACAAATTTGTTGTATATTGTGCTATGGCTGAAATTTCTTATGACACAGGTTGTACCTGCATCATAAAATTTAGATATAGCATGTGAAATTTTACACCAGAGTTTTTCATTAACTTAAAAAAATCATGAACATCTTACCTCTCTGATGTGATTGAAAGTTTTATTTCACACAAAAATGATTTTGAATTACTCATAAATAAAAGAAAAATGACACAACTATGAGACTAACAGCCGAATGATTCAACATGCCCGTACAACTACTGTACATAAACATACAGGCCCTATACATGATGTAGGTACAGTGTACGTGAAAGTTTCAATGTTTTGAATGCAGGCTGTCAATTGTCAACGATACTATTAGCTAGGATTCTACTTTTCTTCTGTATTGTGTTGATCGTGTATCTGTGAAGTGATCACAATCTGCAAGGTGATCACAATCTGCAAGTCAAGTTACTATAGTATACAGTACTGTAAAGAAGTAGGCATGTTCAAGATCTGAATAGTATATTATCGTTGACAATTGGTAAAAAGTTCACTAAAACCTCATGAAAGTTTGGATACGATAAACAAAAGTATTTTTCTATTTTAATTTGGATTGTTATCCCAAATTTCATGATTCAACAATCAACATTATACAAGGATTGGGTATGAACTTTTTCTTAATAATTTGTATGATAATAATAGTCTGTTTTTGGTATTTTAAGCACAATTTTTATTCACTTTAGCGAGGCAGGCCTACACTAGTGTGTGTGTGTGTTAACAATACTTGCAAGCTTTGCAAGCACGCAGTGCCCTGTACATTACGCAGTGCCCTGTACATTACGCAGTGCCCTGTACATTACGCAGTGCCCTGTACGTTCCGCAGTGCCCTGTACGTTCCGCAGTGCCCTGTACATTACGCAGTGCCCTGTACATTACGCAGTGCTCCGTACATTACTCAGTGCCCCGTACATTACTCAGTGCCCCGTACATTACTCAGTGCCCCGTACATTACTCAGTGCCCCGTACATTACTCAGTGCCCGTACATTACTCAGTGCCCGTACATTACTCAGTGCCCGTACATTACTCAGTGCCCGTTCATTACTCAGTGCCCGTACATTACTCAGTGCCCCGTACATTACTCAGTGCCCCGTACATTACTCAGTGCCCGTACATTACTCAGTGCCCCGTACATTACTCAGTGCCCGTACATTACTCAGTGCCCGTACATTACTCAGTGCCCCATTACTCAGTGCCCGCCCCACATTACTCAGTGCCCGTATATTACTCAGTGCCCCGTATATTACTCAGTGCCCGTACATTACTCAGTGCCCGACATTACTCAGTGCATTACTCAGTGCCCGTGACATTACTCAGTGCCCGACATTACTCAGTGCCCGTACATTACTCAGTGCCCGACATTACTCAGTGCCCCGTACATTACTCAGTGCCCCGTACATTACTCAGTGCCCCGTACATTACTCAGTGCCCCGTACATTACTCAGGTGTCCCGTGACATTACTCAGTGTCCCGTACATTACTCAGTGTCCCGTACATTACTCAGTGCCCGTACATTACTCAGTGCCCTCAGTGCCCATTACATTACTCAGTGCCCGTACATTACTCAGTGCCCGTGCATTACTCAGTGCCCGGTACATTACTCAGTGCCCGGTACATTACTCAGTGCCCGGTACATTACTCAGTGCCCCGTACATTACTCAGTGCCCGTACATTACTCAGTGCCCGTACATTACTCAGTGCCCGTACATTACTCAGTGCCCGTACATTACTCAGTGCCTCGTACATTAATCAGTGCCCCGTACATTAATCAGTGCCCCGTTTATTAATCAGTGCCCCGTTTATTAATCAGTGCCCCGTACATTACTCAGTGCCCCGTACATTACTCAGTGCCCCGTACATTACTCAGTGCCCCGTACATTACTCAGTGCCCCGTACATTACTCAGTGCCCCGTACATTACTCAGTGCCCCGTACATTACTCGGTGCCCCATACATTACTCGGTGCCCCATACATTACTCGGTGCCCCGTACATTACTCAGTGCCCCGTGCCCCAGTGCCCCATACATTACTCAGTGCCCCATACATTACTCGGTGCCCCATACATATGACATCAAATTTACAAAATACGCCGAAAATCAAGGGCTTGTCGTAACCAAATACACCAGACAAAAAATTATAGCGCAACCTCTGTGATGGAGCCTACATCTACTCTGCTTAAGCAAAGGCTATCCTCATAGCTTTAAACTTTGCAGAACTCTCCTTCCATCGCCGCTTCCACTTCGTCAGCTTCTCTGACTCCAAATCCGTTCTCACTGGCATCCTCAACATGCTCTGGTTTAATCTTACAAACCCTAAACAAACTACACGCTCTCTCTTCCTCATGGAAGAAAATGATCTTTTTCTGGATCCCCAGCCACGTCGGCATCTCAGGCAATGAGAAGGTTGACAGAGCCACCAACAACGCTCTGTCGAACCATATTTCACTTATCCTTATTCCGCACTCTGACTTTCACTTCACCATTTCCAGCTACCTCAGAAAGACCTGACAAGACTCCTCGAATCTTGAGACCAGTAATCGTTCTTTACACTATCAATCCAAAAGTCGGGACCAACCCTCTCCTACAAAGAGAGGACGTTGTTGTCACCCACATCCACCTTGGTCACTCTTTTCTCAACCACTCCTACCTCCTCTCAGGCTCTCTCCTACACCTCTCTGCCCTACTTACAACACTGATCTCTTGATCAAGCTTATCCTCTTAACCTGTCCCATATATCTGAAGTCCAGATCACTCCTCTCCACCTCCATTTCTGATCTTTTGAAGAACAATTCCTCCAACATCATCACCTTTCTCCGCAATAGCAATTTATTCCAGCTGGTCTAATGCTTAACCATACTTATCCATTTTTTATCCTACCATCCTATCCTTCCTTTTTATTGGTGAGCATGCGAAGCATAATGCGAACTTGTGTAATACCGATTTTTTTCCGGCCATCCACAGTTTCTCCTGAAATTTCCTCAGAAATGTTAAAGTTTCATGTGAGACATGAGATGTCATGTGGGACATGGATGTCATGTGGGACATGGGATGTCATGTGGGACATGCGATGTCATGTGGGACATGCGATGTCGTGTGGGACATGCGATGTCGTGTGGGACATGCGATGTCGTGTGGGACATGCGATGTCGTGTGGGACATGGGACCCCATGTGGGACGTGGGATGTCATGTGGGACGTGGGATGTCATGTGGGACGTGGGATGTCATGCGGGACATGGGATGTCATGCGGGACATGGGATGTCATGGACATGGGATGTCATGTGGGACATGGGATGTCATGCTGGGACATGGATGTCATGCGGGACATGGATGTCATGCGGGACATGGGATGTCATGCGGGACATGGGATGTCATGCGGGACATGGATGTCATGCGGGACATGGGATGTCGCGCGGACATGGGATGTCGCGCTGGACATGGATGTCATGCGGGACATGGGATGTCATGCGGGACATGGATGTCATGCGGGACATGGGATGTCATGCGGGACATGGATGTCATGCGGGACATGGGATGTCATGGACATGGGATGTCATGCGGGACATGGATGTCATGCGGGACATGGGATGTCATGCGGGACATGGGATGTCATGCGGGACATGGGATGTCATGCGGGACATGGGATGTCATGCGGGACATGGGATGTCATGCGGGACATGGGATGTCATGCGGGACATGGGATGTCATGCGGGACATGGGATGTCATGCGGGACATGGGATGTCATGCGGGACATGGGATGTCATGCGGGACATGGGATGTCATGCGGGACATGGGATGTCATGCGGGACATGGGATGTTTGTCATGCGGGACATGGGATGTTTGTCATGCGGGACATGGGATGTTTGTCATGCGGGACATGGGATGTTTGTCATGCGGGACATGGGATGTTTGTCATGCGGGACATGGGATGTTTGTCATGGACATGGGATGTTTGTCATGCGGGACATGGGATGTTTGAGTCGCGCGGGACATGGGATGTTTGTCATGGGCGCGGATGGGACATGGGATGTTTGTCATGCGGGACATGGGATGTTTGAGTCATGCGGGACATGGGATGTTTGTCATGGGACATGGGATGTTTGTCATGCGGGACATGGGATGTTTTTCAGACATGGACATGGGATGTTTGTCATGGGGACATGGGACATGGGACGGATGTTTGAGTCATGGACGGGACATGGGATGTTTGTCATGTTTGGACATGGGATGTTTGTTTGGGACATGGGATGTTTGTCATGGGACATGGGATGTTTGTCATGGACGGGATGTTTGCGGACATGGGGGATGTTTGAGTCATGGACGGGATGTTTGGACATGGGATGTTTGAGACATGGGACGGGATGTTTGAGACATGGGATGTTTGTCATGGGACATGGGATGTTTGAGACGGGACATGGATGTTTGTCACATGGACATGGGATGTTTGAGACATGGGACGGGATGTTTGAGACATGGGACATGGGATGTTTGAGACATGGGACATGGGATGTTTGAGACATGGGACGGGATGTTTGAGACATGGGACGGGATGTTTGAGACATGGGACGGGATGTTTGAGACATGGGACGGGATGTTTGAGACATGGGACGGGATGTTTGAGACATGGGACGGGATGTTTGAGACATGGGACGGGATGTTTGAGACATGGGACGGGATGTTTGAGACATGGGACGGGATGTTTGAGACATGGGACGGGCGACATGGACGGATGTTTGAGACATGGGACGGATGTTTGGACATGGGACAGGGCGCTGGACATGGGACGGGATGTTTGGACATGGACGGATGCTGGAGACATGGGACGGGATGTTTGAGACATGGACGGATGCGCTGAGACATGGGACGGGATGTTTGAGACATGGACGGATGTTTGAGACTGGACGGATGGAGACATGAGGACGGCTGAGACATGGACGGGACGCTGGACATGGACGCTGGACATGGGACGGGACGCTGGACATGGGACGGGACGCTGGACATGGGACGGGACGTTGGACATGGGACGGGACGTTGGACATGGGACGGGACGTTGGACATGGGATGGGACGTTGGACATGGGATGGGACGTTGGACATGGGATGGGACGTTGGACATGGGATGGGACGTTGGACATGGGATGGGACGTTGGACATGGGATGGGACGTTGGACATGGGATGGGACGTTGGACATGGGATGGGATGTTGGACATATGGTGGGATGCCACGAGTAACACAGAGCATGATATAGGTTGGGATGCCATGTGTGATATAGGGTAGGAGGCTATTTGCGACACAGGGTAGGAGACCATGGGGACATGGGATGTGATACGATGTGGGACATCAAGTAGGATGTCTGTGGGACATTGGGATGGATTCCATATGGAACATATGGTGGGATCCAATGTAGGACATAAGGTGGGATGCCATATGGGACATCAGATGGGATGCCATATGGGACATCAGATGGGAAGCCACTGATATGGGACATCAGGTGGGATGCCATGGGGGACATATGGAGTGATGCCATGTGGGACACAGGGAGGGATGTCATGTGAGACATAATTTTAAAAGCTGATATCCCAGGAATGTTTTAATATTTTGCATGGAAATTTGGCATGGAATCTTCCCCTGAAAGTTTATATCTTCACAACAAATTTGAGTGAAATTAGGGAAGGGTGGTGTTGGACCCCTGTTGAGTTGGCAATGGAGTAACCCTTCTTTGGCTGGAAGGAAGTGGATCGCTGTCAACAGAAGAAGATATAATGAAAAAAAATATTTTCGTTCATGTAGAGTGTTATGGTACATCAGCATTCTAGCAAATGGACAAAGAATGTTCTTGTAAAGTGTGTGTTATAGCCCATTTCAATAAATAAACAAAACATGTTTCCAATGATTTAAAAAGTTTTGATTCATTTTCAAAGAAATGCATAATCATTTTCTAAGATCTGCAATTATGACAGCACATTTACTGTAATACTAGGAGGGCACTTTTAAGACTGGTGAATTCTTTGAAAAATGTAATAAGTTACCCATACATGGAATAAGAATAAGACATGGTTTGTGCACCAATTTGTTTCTTTTCTATCATATAAATACAACTTCACTGGAATATTCCTTTAAAAATCATTTAAAAATCATCTTTACCAATTTCATGCAAATTTTGACACATTTTAGGGTAACTGGATTTTAACTGATGTCTAGCAATCTTCCTTGAAAGTCTGAAGTAAACAACCAGTTAGGGGTTATTTGATCATGGAGAAATTGGTTAGACTTCTTATGTATAACATGAGGGATAGTGAACCATAATTAACACATTTTTATTTTTTTCTTCTAGGTTGGGCAATAGGGATGCAGGGACAACATACATACTACTAGTGTTAAAAGCATCACACCAGAAGACATTGTACAGGAGTATGATGGATGAGATTGTATGATGTAAGCTTTTAAATTCTTATACCTTTTAATCATTATTCAGTACCATAGAACATTTAGGATCAGATTCATATTGCCTCCAGATGAATTGTAATATTTTATAATTAGAGTGAAATTTCAATTTCACTACAATTATGATTCATCAGGAGGTTGTCAGGCTACTCACCCATTAATTATGGTATTGTAACTTTTGCACTTTGGGGCTAAGGCAAACTGAAGTTTTCATGAAGTGTTACCCTGTGATAATTTTTCGTTCTTTTTGCCAACTTACATCTTCGCGTGCCAGTGTGTGGTGATGGAGCACAATTTTTAATTAGTTTTTTTTATGGTTCACGATTATTTTGCCCGTTTTTAATGGCCTAATCTTGACTTTTAGATTTAGTACTGTAACGTTAGAAGTGTAACGTATGAAGTAGCCTAACCTAGTTACACGAAAATGTCTTAGTTAAGTATTAGTTTTTGGTATCGCGATATGTCACGAGAGGCATATTTCATGTTGTGGGAAAAGAGATCTCGCGATAATTGATATGTCATGACAGCACTTCGTTTCATTTAAGCTAGTGGATATACAATACTACTCAGTAATTGACTAAGCTGCGATACTGATTGATAGCTATTTAGAGCATCCTATACCTTTTTGTGCAATAAACAAAAGATTTGCCAAAGTGGCAACCAAGGCCTCAACTTTGAACAATCAAAGTACAAATATATACTTACATCGTTAAATGAAATAAACATATTATACAAAAGTATTTCAAATTCAAATAATTAAGAAAAAGGTAATATCTTTCAACCATCCTCTTTTCAATAAAAAGGTTGTTAACTAAAGCGAACATATACAGAAAAGATGTATATATATACTGTATGGGAGCAAGTTAATCGTGCTTCATTCTGAAATTGTCATGTTTAAAAAGGGATTGTGTTTGGTAGGCCTAGTCTTTTAGAAATGAACAGGACAATGACAATCATCAATCTTGTCATTCAGTTCATTCATGTTATCATTCAGGTCATAATTAGGCAGCTTAATTGAATTTGCCATAAGTTTTTCAAATTGGTACAATGTGGCACATTTCATAGGAAAATGCCACAACTAGCAAAGAATAGTTTATAGTATATGCTTTGCTTTGATCGTGTTTTTTTGTACTTATACATCAGTTGAAGAAGCAATAAAAAATAAATACAATTCCAAGATTATGGTTGGTAATACAAGAAGACAGGCTCAGCCCAAGTATATACTTGGAGATTTTGATCATTATTTTTGGACAAAGAATTAAACACATTTTGAAAGAATGTTTATTTCTGCTTTTGTTTACATCATTGGACTGAATCCTGAAATTTTTCTCGAGTGGGCCAATCTTATGGGCCTTTGCTGTGACACGTTTGAAAATGAAAAATTTACAGACTCCATTCATGGAATGTTACAGCAAGAGCATGAATATTCCTAGATAGGACACTTCACATTCACCATAAAGAAAGACAAAAATAAATTTGCTATTGATTAAGACTTGGTGAGCAGTTAAGTGCACAGTATTTCAGCTTTATTCCATTCATTGCCACAGCAAACGATGCTACAGCTTCACAGAATAAATCTCATCTATAGGATTGATATTTATTCTGTTATTAAGGTATTCATACATGTACATCTACAGTAGCCCTTTATCCGCAAGTTGTTTGGTATATCCGCAAGATGGTCAATGTTCTCAACTTTTTGTAAAAGGAAAATGAATCAAAATTATATAAGTATTTGAGTTTAACACTCTGCGTCAGAAAATTTTGTATCAGATGGGTATCATGGGAAAAAGCATGTAGTATGCTTGTCAGGTCTTGTTTTGGAAGAAACTGTAATATCACAGATTGTACATTTCTGTACATTAACTGTAACTTCTAAGGATTGTTACCGTTAGACAATCTTAAGTGTCATGCAATGGTTAATGAATGTTGGATTGTTAAGTAATGAGTATTAGTGTGATAATTACAAATTCAACAGGAAGTTAACCAAACGAGCTTCAAAGAAAGACTGGTATACTTTGCAGCGCCCAAGAAACTGAAACCACAATTTTTGTATTGGCAAATGTTCGTTTTTTCAACCTCTCACACTTCCAGTTTCAGGATATTCTTGAATTTTTAAAACCTTCCTTGAACAATATTAAGATGTGCCTCATTCAGTGGTATGAACTACATGTATAACATAACTGCTATTTTGGTGAGAGACCTGTGAAAAGTATTTGTGTTCTGTGAAATCATTGAAAAGTAGCCACAACTTTAATTGATCTTGATAGATGATGAATTTGTTATCTGAACGTGAGTGCGAATATTATCAACGAAATAGAAGGGTCAGCCTGAAGTGGATTTTTTGCCTTGGTGGAGAGAGTCAACGAGACTTCTACTATTTCCAGTCAAAACAGTGGTGAGGAAATGCGACTGGGCAATTTATGTCAAACTGGGAAGCACTATCTTCCTCAATGGTTAGGCAGTGTATGTCAACGTGACCAGGCAGGGATTCTTAGTGATTTACAAGTAACAATTTAAAAGAAAGTTCATGCAGGAAGTTGTGGAAGTACACACAAATACAATTGAAGGTGCTTAGAAACACGTAAAGAACATTTCCATAAAATTAACGGAACAAATCTGACTAATTTTGTGTAAAATTCTTTGTAGGAACCACGTTGCAGTTAGAAATCAAAACTCATCAAAGTATTCCTCGATTGCTCAAAAATTTCTACCCACTACATCAGAATCAAGTTTAGATCATCCAACACTAATTTTGAACACTTAAAAATGGAGATGATGCCAGGAATAAGGATCCCTCCACAAGGGAAGATCTGGGTATTACCCCTCTCTTCAAAGTCCTCTAATCCTTATAATATCTAATCTTTGTATATTGCTGATCAATTAGTGTCTTTTTCTTCCACAATTGAAGACAAACCACCAATGCCTTCCGAAGTTGATCAGCAACCTGCACCAGTCACACATGATGATGATATGGATGATGACGAATTCGTCAAGCTAAAGTTGGATTTACCAGCAATGACGACAATTGTGACCCTGCAGCAACAAGAAACGAATGAAACTTGATTTCACAAGGTATACATTTAAAAATATACAGTCAGTTTCCAACCTCGTGAAAAGCTGCCGCCTCTGACAAAATTTTAAGTTGAGATTATTTTTATAATTTACTATAATAGCAACTTAATGAATTATGCCAATTAAAATTATACGGATTCAAACATAACGAAAAATATCCTCTTTTCATTTATGGACCTGGGGATGAATCTGGCAGGAAATCACATTCAAATGGTCAGAAAAACACTGGCTCGTAGTGTAAGAATGACCTCTAAACCCAACACTGAAAATAAAAATTGCCCTGGAAAATCAGGTATTGCAAAAAATAAGTCTAAAACTTTGCATAACAGCGGTTAATAATCATGTACCCGTTGTATGAATATGTAGAATACTTTAGCCTGTTGTATGGCATATAATGGTATTCTATAAAAGGACCACATGTACACTTCAACCAGTGTTCAATATAGGCCTATCCATACTTGCACAATGGCATTAACTTGCAACAATGAAAATTGATAATGCTATTCAGAGGAGAAAGACACTTTTTCTTCAACATTTGATTTATTTCTGATACTAACAATTTATATACCCTTGAAATATAAACAGAATACACACCAGTACTGTTCTTCAACTGTTCCAGACAATAATCAGAAATAATCGCAACAACCTAAATTCTATTAAAAACAATCCCCATGCAAGGTAGGCCTACATATGAATATATGTAGTGCCACTTGAATTTTGTTAACAGAAATTATCATTGAAACCCTCAATAGGAAAAATGAAAACACATACACATAAACAGGAAAAGTTTTCACAACCTCTCGGATCATATTTAAGTTGTAAAGCTAAGGCCTACTAGCAGATAACCTGTAGTCTAGATATCTTGGTCTTAAAGTATTTCATCATTGTCTAATGCTGTTTTTTAAGACAATTATAAAAAAGATCATGACTTGTCCTTCTCCTTAAAAATTTGTTCCAGCAAATCATAACCACAAACTTAATGAAGCAAATAGTGAGACCACTTTATCTTAATTAAAATAACCACACAATAAGGACTTCATCCATTGCTAATATGATACTCAGCACCAACTTCCACAACAACTAAGGTTTTCAGAATAAAGAAAATAAAGAGGAAAAATCTGACCCGACCTGGTTATATATCAGGTCGGGTCTGACTGTTTGAAACTTTAAGAAGCAGAACAGCTAATGTGGCATACCAACACGGCAACACACTAGGTTGACATTAAAAATAACCTGATTGTTAATTTTATCCTGTAAATATATACCTTAGATCCATGGTTGATTTTTAACTATAACCACACTATTTTCATTTTCACAACAGACCTTGCTTACACTTCAACCTAAATAATGATCACTATTACAATACATTTCAAATATGCTTATGGTGAACAAATCATTTTGATTCAATGCTGCACATATTAACCCTTACTCTACCACGCGGCGATAGTATCGCCGTTTTCAAACCACCTTTTTCTAAAAATAAAATTGGGACTTTACCACAGTCCTATAAGAGTAATCTTGGTATCATTTCAAAGTACTCGGATATTTCTTTGACAAAATGAAACTTTTCATAGGGTCATATTACATAATTTTTAGAAAAAGTACATCGAAAAAAGGGTAAAACTCAATAATTGCTAAAAATTTACAACTTTTTTTTTTTTTCTCTTTTACATCTTACGATAATTTCAAGATCACATTTTTGCTTCAAAATCAAACACGCAAGTCCTAAGACATGATAGTATTGGTTTCTGGTATAATTTTTATAATCCCTACATGCAATCTTTTGTTCTGGAGAAATTTCTTCAAAATTTCATGAATTTCTGCCATTTTTGACCTGTTTTTTTCTTCAAAAAATCGTGTAACCCAAACCATACATCACGCATGCTTTGTTGAACTGCTGTTCGAAAGCGCTTGAAATTTCCTTTCATTTGATATATAAATAAAGGCATACCTCCCTCTATTTAGAACCTATCCTATAAGAATTAAATTACACCTCTCTAATTTGAACGACTACGTGGTGCAGAGGAAATGTACATGACTAGCATGCGAGCGCTCCGGGTTCAAGTCTCGCCGTGACCACTGCATAATTATTTTTCTGCTGCAGCTTTCAGGGGACGTTTGACTTTTATCATTTTTGATGTGTTTTCATCTTTCCTTTCTTTCTAAAAGTTATAGATTAGTATCATTGGCAAGGAAATTTCAAAAAGAATATAAATATGTAACACAAATCTCTGTTTTCAATACTGACAAGAAGTTATACTTCTGCAAAGATTGACCATTTGTTGACCAAATTTAGCCAAAAATTGCTTAATTTGCATAATTTTGTCCAATATTTCCTAAATTGGTTTTAATTACTCAAAAGATAAATATCTTAGCATCTATTCCAACCAAACTTGTAACCAAAGAAAATGAAAGAAAAGTTATCAAAAATGCATATGAAAAAAAAGTTACGAAAATTGGGGTCGCTTTTTTTGAAGCCCTGGTAGAGTAAGTGTTAAAACAAATCAAATGACTGCTACTGCTAGGTCCTAGGCGAGGTCAGAGTAATAAAAAAAGATGGATGCAAAATAATCAATCTTATCCTAGCTACCTCAGTAACTTACTTTAATCTTGATTGCGATAAAAATCCACATAAAATTTAATGCTAATCCCTGTAATGGTGGCCATTTTCAACTTCAAAATACTGTTATTAATCGCCACTGGGTCCATACAAATTTGGTACTAGCAGAAAGCTTATTGCATCGTCTAATGATTTATTGATAAATTTAGCCTAAACCTGAAGGAATTCGGTCAGGGGTTCGGCATAGATTTCGTCCAAAAGTTAGGCCAATATTGAAGTATACAAATTCAAACGACAATTATTAAAATGAAAAATATGGAAAATTTGGTATCATTGGAAAGAAAAATTAACACTTAACTCCCACCTAGCTTACCATCTTTACTGCTACAATGTTGTCAGGTGGCAGAATTCACAGTTAAAGGGCCCAAAAGCTCCCTCCTGATCCCAAAATTTAAAGTCCTTTGTTTAAAACAAGTGACCTACCATTTAATGCTAAGACATACCATTTATCATTGGTGAAAATGCAGAGATAAAAATAACCAATGGTTGTAAAAAATAAAGTGTAATGCAACATATGTGAGACAGACTTGGACGGACAAAACTCACAAAATATAAACGACAAAATTCCATTGTATAAGATAACAAAAAGGCAGGTACTTCAGTTTTTCATATTTTCTTAATATCAATCGTAGCATCAAATATCAGAATAAAAATCAAACATTAATTGTTAGTTTAACCAAAACATTTGGTGAAACATCTTTACTGCAAACGTAACACTTGAACGGACAAATGTAACCCATGCATTGCAAACATAACCTTGGACCGTCACTACACAACAACCATTATTTCCTTTATCTATTTCGTCAATAAGTTTTATTATACTGGCATCAAGCAATTTTTATTACCTAAACTTCTATTTAATAAGTACAATTGGACCCCTTTACTGTGAAATCTGTACCATGGTCATACTATTTCAACATGGACAGACAATTGTAACACACACATTGCAAACATAACCTTGGACGGACACTACACAACCATTATTTTCTTTATCTATATTGTCAATAAGTTTTATTATACTGGTATCAAGCAATTATTATTACCTGAACTTCTATTTAATAAGTACAATTGGACCCCTTTACTGTGAAATCTGCCATGGTCCTACTATTTCAAAGTGGACACACTAATGTAGCACGCGCATTGCAAACATAACCTTGGATGGACACTACACAACAATCATTATTTTAAACATTTGCTAGAAGAAAATGGACAAAACCAGTTACATGCAAACAAATGAAAGTTTAAAATTAGCTGTCATTTTAGAATGATAACTTGTCCTGAACATCCAGTAATTCATAAAATGCAAAGTGCAAATGGAAGAAAGGCTTTTGCAGAGGCCTTTGTATTTTATCTCTTGACATATTAGTAAAAGCAGTGAGAAGTGTTAGCAAAAAAAAAAAAAAAAATGAATGCAAAGATCAATGTTAAGTTAAACTGACTTATCCTGTAGGAAAACATTACAATACACAATGCTTCTTCCGGGAAAGGGGTTGATTTATTGGAAATTAATAGCTGATTTTTTTTTTTTGAGTAACTTTCTTAAAAATATTTTATATGTATTGTGGTCACCCTGTGAGATCGACGCCACTCCAAAATAACAATACTGTGGTTCCCCTAAAAATCGGAAGCTGACTGCGTCCAGCATTTACTCAATTTGTTTTAGGGGCTATACCAACTGACCAGTGATTTATTATTATGTTTTAAAGGGTGAGGTTTTAATAAGCCCCAATAGCTACAATTGGTTAGGATTGTTTTGTATTTCCATCACACAACCTGCCTTACAGCTATCATATGCTACCATGCAATAAGTGGGCAACAAGAATATGTATTCTTAAAAGAGCATGCATATTGAAAACAACTAAAGCGTTATGAATTTGACCAAACTATTATCATCTAGAAAAGTACCTGCGGAAAACTAAAAGATTTTTGGGATATGAATTGAGGGTTAATTTTGATGTTATACTGATGACCATACTCAAAAAATTGCCATTTGTGAATGTAAGTCTCAATGAGTAGCACTACACTATTGACTACTGTTTTATTAATTACTTCAGGCTTACATTGTTGTCAGTGGAACTGGTTGGAAGGATTAGGTAACCACAATATCCTGTTTAGTTCTGTGGTTAACATTCTCTTGACCAGCAAACTAGCTTTACAAAGTTTATTGAAAAAGGGATTATTTTCTGCCACACAATAGGGAATGCAGGAATCAATTTAACATTACCAACCAATCCTGTCAAATGCATTTCCAGGTAATATAAATGACACATTCATTCCGCCAGTGCACCACAACTGGTCATCAAAGGCCGTGGACATTGACTTGGTTGTCGATGTTATGTCTGTCCGTACGTCGTACCTGTGTTCTCGTCCGGGTCATATTAAGCGTTTCGTGATAGCATTTGTACTATCACAATCGAATACGCAGGCGACGACCCCGTCATTGTAATTGTGTGTTCAACTCTCTCTCCCTTTATTTACCTTCTGTGGTGTAGCGGTTACCATACATGTCTACAGACCACGAGGTCCTGGGTTGGGTAGACATGCCAGTGCACCACAACTGGTTATCAAAGGCCGTGGACATTGACTTGCTTGTTGATGTTATGTCTGTCCGTACGTGGTACCTGTGTTCTCGTCTGGGTCGTATTAAGCGTTTCGTGATAGCATTGTTACTATCATAACCGATTACGCAGGTGTCGACCCCGTCATTGTAATTGTGTGTTCACTTATCGTCGCTTCTAGCACTGTACATGCTGCCAAATTTCAAACAAATTTGAGATAGTGGATTACATTTTCCTGTTGAATTGACATGGAATGACCCACATCCAATTCTGATTCTTTATCAACAGAAGACTGTCTACATTCAGAAATTGTAGCTAGGCTAACGAGTTCAACTTCCATGTAAAGAGTATCAGCTGACAAATATTTCAACTTGCACTCCTTAATTATCTATAAGGACCAGGAAAAAGCAACAAAAACATGGTTTGTTTAGTATAATTTAGTATGGAATAAATCTAATATTCAAATAGTGAACCTAAATTTGCATATATGTAATCTTACATATATTACTCTTCATGTATTCCACTTTTCGTATACCACAGTCTGTATAGGCGAAGTGACAGTTGTAGTATTTCTTGTGGTTTTGGTTAAAGAATCATGTCAAATACATGTTAAAGTTTCTTCAATGGCTTTCCTGCGTGTGTTGAAAATATTGCAAATTTTAAGACCAATTCTCGGCTGGAAATCTGGGACCTGGACCCCTCTAAATACACCACTGAAGAATGTTTGGTGGTTTAAAAAAAAATTAATATATAATTTTTGGTGTTTCATTCAGTAATTGTATAATTGGGTAGGTATTTTGACAGCCTTATCACTTCTTGGATGTTGGATGCAAAACATTTTATTTAAATCCAAATACCTCTCCCATTGATTTAAAATACCAAGTTTCCAACAGATTAGAATTCTACTTGAATGATTCAACGTATTATGACCAACGGGAAGCGGGCGGAAGGTGATGGAGATGGGTTCGTCTGCTCCCATAATTTGATCAATAATAGTATGCAAAATGAATAAATCATCTATAATTGTTAAAATAAAATCATTTATGCTGTCAGTCCACCCCAAATGCTATAGACCTTTTCATATCGGAATTGGCAATTTTTGGAAATCTAATTTAAATAATGTCACTTGGCCAAAATTCATGTGACTATTTAGAACCAAACAAATGCTGGAGGAATACTGATCGCCTGCACAAATCACTAGGAAAATGCGCTTTCACACACTATTCAACAGGATATGCATGCAGAAATGAGTTCTTCACCATACTATTCAGACACTCGAAATGTAACGTGATTTGGTAATGAAATTCCATGCCAGACTGAAAACTTCATATAAACTGTATTTTCAAAATTTCACAAAAGTTTTTCCAATATAGAAAATCAGTTCACAATTCACAAATAACAAGGGATTAGCTGCCGTTAGCATTCGCATACTGCCTTTTTGTGCTGTCAGGTCAATG
The DNA here is from genome assembly GCA_020152595.1 of Chiridota heheva. Taxonomy (NCBI): domain Eukaryota; kingdom Metazoa; phylum Echinodermata; class Holothuroidea; order Apodida; family Chiridotidae; genus Chiridota; species Chiridota heheva. The sequence goes on from JAIGNY010000204.1 coordinate 119,754, forward strand.
GCACAATTTCATACTAATAGGCCCTTGTTGCTGAACACCACTGTTTTAACATTATTTTTCAGGTCAGTTAGAAACTAGCTGCCTGGAAATGGTTTAGAATTTTATGAGGTGTTGGTGAAGTTACACAACAGCAAATGTAATGGTAAACTTACACAACAGCATTTAGAAAACTATGTTAACATGATAAGTGTAGTATTTATGCATGATCCAACTTATTCATTGATCTTACTCTAATGCTAATCCTTAGCTTTAATCTAAATGTAACCATGGCTCAAATCCTAATTTAAAATGCTTTTGAACTATTACATTTGATAGGGCCTACTGGGGTTGCAGGGTAAGAGGGTATTGGCAAATATTAATAGAATCTTTGTAGTTGCCGAACAACATCAATTTGAGAGCAGCATTTCAAAAGAAGTCACCAATCTCATTCTTTTGTCTGAATTATTTTTTCAGATATTCTTAAATGTAGCACTTGTGGCAAGTGTGGCAGTCTAGATGTGTTTTACATTCAACAAAACTGGAGAGAAAAAAATGTATTGAACAGACAAAACAATCACAGTACAGTAAGTTTATGTCTTAATCCTGTGTCCTTGGCATTGTTCTTATAATGAAGTTGGTTGGTACATTGCTATCACGGCTGATGGCTCGTGACGTTTGTAATGACACATTACTGCTTTTGTTCTGCTGTTAGCTTGTATATTACTGGTAGTGGAAGACTAAGTATAGTGCCTTTATTCTGCTAATCCATCTGGTTTTAAGACGTCCTGGTCCTCTTGAGCTTTCAATTTTTCATTGTAAAATGAAGTAAATTCACAAAATTATTGGCATTCAGTTTATAGCAGATAGTAGAGTTTGAAGATCTTCTGGGAGCTGTACAACTTTAAAATCCAATTTGTTTGGTGTGCATTTTAAATATCTGGAGTACAATCTGAAAATCCTGTACCCATTTATTACAAAAACACTAATTCTAGACAAAACTTAACCTCTGTTAAGGCTAGCGTTTTGTAGCATAACACAACAATTGAAATAGGTCTATAACGTTGTCAGGCATGGAAATGTTAAATTCCGTGTGCATTTTGTAAACTCTGCAGTCTTGTTAAAATGGTCATGTCACAAGCCAACTGATTGTTTGCTATGAAATATTTTGAAAAATTGATAAACAAAACTTTCCCCTATTAAAAAATCCTGAGCATTGTTGGAGTGGAAAATGCTGATTGGTATAGAAGTTGCTTATGCTTGAATGGTATAGCTAGTGGCAACGACAGAATGGTATGGGAGTAGCAAATACGGAATGGTATAGCTGTGGCAAATGTGGAATAAGTATACTGAGGGTAAGAAGATAATTCCCCCTCTGAAAACATCGGGCATGTGAACTGTACACCTCGCCATACCTCGTTGTCTGCCAGTCATTAATTGGTGGCAAGATGAATATATTACACTCTTGCTTGAAATTTCATTCATGTGACATCTTGTTCTGCTGTGTCTTTTCATTACAGGGTTGCACTTCAATTAGCAGATTGCTAAATATGAAGATTTACCAGCCATACTGCTTACTTGTACAAAAGAAAGAAAATAGAAAGAAAGTAAGAAAATATCTTAAAAACATTTCAAGCAAAGGTTTGGTGAAATATTGTGATAAATTAATAGACATATAAATATTGTCATAAATTGATAGACAGAAGGGAGACACCTGTTATTGTTATGATTGCTCACTTTTGTGATTGGAACTCAATGCAAATTTTAATTGTATGTTCATAAAACAGTCATCAACAGTCAACAGATTCATACAAAATGAATTTGTTAAAGAAACTGACTAATATTTGATGAAATGACTTCCAATCACTCACCTGTAAAATATACAAGCTCAGGAATGTGTTGTATCTTATGGCTCCCTCAAAACCAAACACCCCATGAAAAAATTCCCATTGAAATCTGTTCAAAATTGATTGGGAACCCATATACTCCAGTTGAATCATTTCTGATCCAATAAGGACAGACCCTCAACTGGTGCAATACTATCTGTTCCTAACCTTATTTCCCATTCTAATAATTTTATTGGTAATTTTTTACTGGGCAGATTGTCAGTTTTTCTTCTTTCGTTTTTGTATCAGCCTTTTTCAAGTTTTGTAGTGTTTTCCTCTGTGTTGGATCTCTATATATCCTCAAAATAGAATATGTGATGTGAAATCCTGTACATTTTTCCAACACATCTGAAAGAGGAGTTTTTTAATGCTGTCTAGAACCAAACTGAACCAGTAATCATGATACTGAAGTGTCTGCATCAAAGAGCAGTAAATCGGTAAAGCAATCTGAATCCTCCACTGCTATAAAGAGTCGGGCAGTAACATTGAACAATACTACTGTCTATTTGAAAGCTACAAGTGGGGATGTTTTTGTTTCATGCCCTGAAGTCTTTCATGCAATGGGTGTGACAAAACATATAAGTAAAGAGGGTTAATCCTTTGTTGATAGATATTTAACCAAAGATGTGTATACCAAAGAAGCTGCATTCTTTTGTGGTGGTCAGAGAAGGAAGTTCATACTATTAGATGCTGTCAAATGCCTTCTAAGTAATTCAAAGAGCAGTTTTTTTTCATTGTACAAGAATGTTGAAAGAGATATTGACTCCATATTGAAAGACATTGTTAAGGACTGGCTTCAAAATTTAGAATGTTATCCTAATTTCCATGTCACCCCTGAGAAAAACACAAAAGGCAAAAAAAAGACCAACACTAAAAAAAGTCAGGAAAAAGAAATTGACACAATCTCTAGATAATTGCCTCCAAACCAACTTCAAGAACAACAAGCAGAATATACTAAATACATTCTCCTCCATTATTGATCCAGACAACCAAGCGGTAGGTGCAGGCTGCTTCAGTAAAGATGACATTGTTAAGGTACTGACCAATGCTCCACCCTCCAAAAAACAGAAAAGAAAGTGTGATAACTTGTTGGAAGAAATTTCTTCTAAATGCAGCAATAAAAAAATAAGTGCATCTGAAATGATTAACTTGGAAGAAAATTTTGGTGGCACTCATCTCACCAAAAAAATTACACACATTGGCTCCATTCACAATACCTTCCGCAAACAAAATGCAGTGCCACAAGTATGAGTATTGGCGAGAATTTCAGTCCATTTTACAGCCCCGGAGGATGGCTTCTGGGTGGAGAATTAATTCAAATCGGTTGTTAGAGGTTATATGTTTCAAATATTATTGGCTTCCAAGGTGTCAAAAACTGGAAATTGTATGGAGATGCCAAAGAGATGGGAGGTACGCCTTCGACTTTTGTTGGCATAAGTACATTGAATGATAAGCAGCCCTCCATGGCATAAGTTACTATGACCCACATGAAGTTTTTCCTCTTGCGATATTCTATGACAAAAACAGCAGAGACAATCTGGAGGAAAACTTTTGTTCTGAAAATTGCTGCTTAGATAAGTTCATGCAAACGAGTAAACAGAAAAACAATGATTATTTTTTATGTGGAGATGAAATGTTCCTGGAACATGTCATTGATGACCACCTGGGCCCCACAACAAAAGATAGGTGGGACATTTATTCTGTTGGTGCAACATTAGACAAAAATAAAACTCAAAATGATTTCAGAATACAACTAAATACACCTATCAAGTGGCCAACTGACCAGTCCTTTTCTAAAATCCATTCCCATTACCAATTGTGTCATGTGCCTCCTTCCTGCAGTTGCAAGAGGTGTTGAGAAGCTACTCACGCTAGAGGTCGATTTAGTTTTTGAGTTCTGCAAATATTCAGGCTCAAGGGGGTGATAAGCAAGGATACATTGATGGAAAAAATCACTAACTTGGAAAATAACATCTGCAAAAGGGGTGTTCGTCAATCTAACTTCAAAATTACGTTTGAAAAAATTGGTAAACCCTCACCCATCAAACTGAATAAAGATCATGCTCTTACAATTATTGCACCCCCACATGACGGCAATTTTGGAAAGTTCCCTCAAGTTTTATACAACGCCATCTCCAACCAAGTGATTCAAAACACATTGCAGCCTAACGTGAAGAGCCAAGTTGTCTCTCAAAGAGTTGTACACAAGGTTTGATCTTGTGACACAAATTTGGCATCATTTTTATTGTGTGCATTCTATTTTGAAGAAAGATCCTCTCCCAACAGCTTGTTTGAAAGCAGAAGAGTTGAAAGGATCACTGGACCCTAATGATTATGAGTTTGGCTATTCAGACAGTGACAAAGAGCAATATAAGCATCATGCAGAGTGCTTTTGTCAGCTTTTTAGATTAAGGTATTCCACAAAGGAATTAACACCTTACACGATGAAGTTAATTGATCATGCCCCAAAGCTAACGACTTCCCTGCCCTTTTCATTGGGTAGATTTCAATCGGAAGGTGGTGAGCATACACAACCATTACTTTTATGCCCATACCACAAAACAAAAGTGTATAACCCAATATTTTGCACATTTAACAATATAACGAATCTCCTATGATATCGAGCATGATTCTTCACCAGATAAATGAATCTCCTATGATACCGAGCTTGATTTTCACCAGATAAATGAATCTCCTATGATATCGAGCATGATTCTTCACCACTTAAATAAATATCCTATGATACCGAGCTTAATACTTCACCAGATAAATGAATCTCCTATGATATCGAGCATGATACTTCATTAGATAAACGAATCTCCTATGATATCGAGCATGATTCTTCACCAGATAAATGAATCTCCTATGATATTAAGCATGATACTTCACCAGATAAACGAATCTCCTATGATATCGAGCATGATACTTCACCAGATAAATGAATCTCCTATGATATCGAGCATGATATTCACCAGATAAACGAATCTTCTATGATATCGAGCATGATATTCACCAGATAAACGAATCTTCTATGATATCGAGCATGATACTTCACCAGATAAACGAATCTCCTATGATATCGAGCACGATATTCACCAGATAAACCAATCTCCTATGATATCGAGCATGATACTTCACCAGATAAACGAATCTCCTATGATATCGAGCATGACACTTCACCAGATAATGAATCTCCTATGATATCGAGCTTGATTCTTCACCAGATGGATTGCTTGCAAAGGCATTGTTTGAATCTTACAAAAACATGCACCTACAACAGATGTCTCTTTTTCTCAAAGGCACAAAACCCCTTGAAATGTTCTCGACAACTGTGGATAACAAAAACTCTTCTCCTCATTTAGACTTGCAAAGTATTTTTTCTGATCAAATTTTATTCTTTGTGGAAATGTGCCAAAATTCGATGGTGTCGGTTACAGTCAAGAGAAACTAAGCAAACTGATAGTTGAAAATGGTGGAAAAGTCGAGAATCTCTTCCCTCAAGTGAAAAGCACAAGGAGATACTTTATATTGGCAAACAGTAATCTTACAGCAAAGAGTAAATTGCCATCTCAGATCTGGCAAGCAGCTCATTTTAACTTTGATGTAGTTGATTATAAATATATATTTGAATCTCTACAGGCAGGCACATCAGCCAATATTTCTTACTTTATTTTGAAGTTTGAAATTTTTTTCTTAGACCTATCAAGGCATTTAACACCTGAAGAAAAGTACTTCAAAAAGACTGGATCAAAAATGGTTTATTTAATCAAAAAACAGAAAGAGAGCATCAGAAAGCAAAAAATACAGGTCTTTTTTTTTTGTTCACAAAATGATACATGCAGAAAGTAAAAAGAGAGTTGTCACTTTAACAGACTGCAGTTTTAATGAAAGAGTATTTCAAAGCATGGCAACAGATGGGTGAGGGAGAAAAGTTAAAGGTGATTACTGAATGGAAAGAAAGTGAAGCATGAAAAAAGGCTATTACTTCTAAAAATACTGTGTCAAAACCTGCCTATCAAGTCAATGATTTATCTTAAAGTGGTGTGTGAACTGGAGAGTTTTTTTTGGTTAAACTTGTGTACTTGCATTCAAGATATTTTGAACTGTTGCATTATATTCTGTTGTAAATAGTTGAGGAACAAGTGTCAATTCACACAATGTTATTTTTGGATATGATGCCTTTATAAATTAAGGGATGACATTAATGCTTACTTGAATTTGTGTTCAAAGCATATGTTGTAGATGTGACAGGTGTTCTAGGGTTTGCATTTGACATACGTATACTTGCATGTACATTAGTAAGAACATCGTTTGATAATTTTAATTAATTTAATATGAATTATGACTGATGAAGCAAACCCTGTGATGCTATTATTATTACATGCTTTGTAAGTGGTGACATTTGCCATTTCTATAATTGTGGGTAAAAAGATGTAAAATTAAATGTAAATAAATAATAAGTACTTGCTGCTTTATTTCTCACCATTTTTTTCAGGTATGTAGATATCATTTTACATCAACACTTATGGTATAAAAGTATTACCAGTAAAGAAGTTATTGTGAAGTTCTTTTTAACATGTTAATTACATGCATCTTACATTGTCATGCTGTAAACTGTGTGTGACTTTATGTTGCAAATACCATTTTATTGTTCTATTGTAAGAAAAATATTTAGCGCTTTGTCAAGTTTGTGGCATTTATTGCTCGCTCACCTTTCATAAGTATAGTGACAGTAATATGGAAAATGTGTTATATTCTGGGATAACTTAAGATTCATAGTACAAACACATTTGTAAATAACAATTCTTATGAAATTTTACATTTGTTTCTCAGGTACCTATCATTTGACTTATCACTGCCATTTCATGGCATTAGGTCAGGGTACCTATCATTTGACATATCACTGCCATTCCATGGCATTAGGTCAGGTACCTATCATTTGACTTATCACTGCCATTCCATGGCATTAGGTCAGGTACCTATCATTTGCCATATCACTGCCATTCCATGGCATTAGGTCAGATACCTATTATTTGCCATATCACTGCCATTCCATGGCATTAGGTCAGGTACCTATCATTTGACTTATCACTGCCATTCCATGGCATTAGGTCAGGTACCTATCATTTGACTTATCACTACCATTCTATGGCATTAGGTCAGGTACCTATCATTTGACTTATCACTGCCATTCCATGGCATTAGGTCAGGTACCTATCATTTGACTTATCACTGCCATTCCATGGCATTAGGTCAGGTACCTATCATTTGACTTATCACTGCCATTCCATGGCATTAGGTCAGGTACCTATCATTTGACATGTCACTGCCATTCCATGGCATTAGGTCAGGTACCTATCATTTGACTTATCACTGCTATTCCATGGCATTTGGTCAGGTACCTATCATTTGACTTATCACTGCCATTCCATGGCATTAGGTCAGGTACCTATCATTTGACATGCACTACCATTCCATGGCATTAGGTCAGGTACCTATTATTTGACTTATCACTGCCATTCCACTGCCGTTACATAATTAAGTTGTTTCCATTGGAAAATAATTATTTACGCTTTAGAAACGTGTTAGTATGGAACCACAAACAATAATTCAACTAAACATACTTGTTAAAAAAAAATGACATTTCACGGTGGACAAAACCAGTTACATGCAAACAAATGGAACTTTAAAATTAGCTGCCATTTTAGAATGACAAGTCGTTGGGAAAATCCTTCACAAAGTGCAAATGGAATAAAAAAATACATTTACGAAATAAAAGTTGCAGAGGTTTTTGTATTCATTTATCTCTTGACATATTAGTAAAAGCAGTAAGAAGTGTTTAGTCGGGTATATACGGGTGGTTAATGTGCACCCCCCCCAGGACTCTTCCAAACCAACTTTTTTAGCTTCTTTTTATGGTCCTAAAACACATTTAAGATGTTAACAAAAGAAAAATCTCGCACTTTGGCGATATTCAAGATGGCGTCAAAGGCGTCAATATGGTCCAAAATGGTAAAATTCTATAAAAGTCATATATTGGCTATAAATAATAATTTTTATTGAAAGAAAACCTCTAAATATTGTTCTAGAAGCTTTTGAGCACTTGCAACCATATTCATATTTTTGCCATGTTCCTAATCCAATATGGCGGCCAAGATGGCGTCCAAAATGGCGTCAAAATGGTAAAATTAAAAATCAAAAGTTATTGGCCATAAACAATAATTATCATTGAAAAAAAACCTCAAAATGTTATTCTAGAAGGTGTTGTGAACACTTGCAACCATATTTATATTTTTGCATAACTTTTGCCATGTTCAAATCCAATATGGCGGCTAGTATGGCATCCAAAATGGCCGCCAAGTATATAAAAAGAAAATCATGAACAAAAATTGCTTACATATGGACATTTTATATAAATGTCCACCGCTTATCTGTTCATAAGAGTTACTAGTTTCTTCACAATGTTCATATTTTATACATTTGAAATAACCCGTGTTTATAATGAATCAGTCACTGTCAGAATCAGAGTCAGGCTGGAATAATCTGATTCATCTGGAACACCATCTTCCTCAGG